>OMLB01056503.1:0-12169 GCA_900302555.1 Myripristis jacobus
GGTATGGTTTTTCAATATCAACCAGATTGGAACTACATCTGTGATTAATGCCTTTTTACATTGATATCCAGTGTCACTAAATGAAAATGACTGGCCCACCACAACACCACCAACAGGCCAAAAAGTCCCTGAGATAACAACAGATACACCCAGGACAACTTGCACCTTTTGTGAAGAATATCATCCTTTCTGTTGACTTGTCAGTTAAATCTATATACTGTATGTCTGGATGTACTGGATGTCTGACACATTTTGTCTAAAAACCTTTCACATTTAAACCAGTAGTGATGATAAAACGCTATTGTGGAGCAGCAGCAGCCTTCAGCCTGTAAACACGGGCACACGACTGACCACATTTACTTCTTTGACAATGTGAGAATCTTTGCAAAGATCATCTTGCCTGAGATCTGATATTAATACAAACCTCACACATCAACATTTTCACATCTCTGAGAGGCTATTGATAAAGCATTGATACGGCCATGTTTATCCAGTTCCTCACAAACTGCTGACTGACAGCACCATTACTCATCAGACAGCTCCACTGACAGGCTGATAACAAAAAAAAAAATCCTATGATTCTGTGTCAATTTCAGGAAAAGAGCATCCGTCAAATGTGTTAACAATGTGTTAATAATCTGATAAACTGTGCATCAGTATAGTAAGTGCATTCTTATTTAAACGTATAGCTATGTGTCCCCTACAAATCACATGCAGTCAGTCCCAAGGTGCATCATTGCTCCTAGTTCAATCCAAATCAGACTCCACTCAGAGTTGGAAGTATATACAACATGCCCATCAGGCCAGTCAGTGTACTATTCTGTGAGAATATCATGAAATATTATGAGAATATTATGCCAGAGTACAGTGCAAAAGTGTCCCCTTTAGGTCAATTTGTAATTATTTTTAAACATTGGCAAACAACGTGAAGCTCCTTGATGCATCCAGGAGTTGCCAAAATCAGCCTAGTACTGTGGGCACATTTGATAGATGGACAGACAGAAGGACAGATCAATACAACCAGATCCATAGTCCTTCCTTTTCCATTTCATCATTTAGACACGCCTGTTCTCTGTGTCCATAAGCCCCGTAGCAAAATATTGTTAAGCAAATATGTAATTATTCTGTTGATGTTATCCTATTCTGTGTGTGTGTGTGTGTGTGTGTGTGTGTGTGTGTACATGTGTGCATGTGTGTGCTGTCATATCAGTGTGCTGATGCACGTGGGCATGCTCCAGAGATCGCTGTCCCAATTCCCAGCAATGCCCGAGGGGCTTTGGGAAGAGGCCCAGGAAGGGAGGGGAGGGGGTTCCTCCTAGTTTTCAGTATCCATGGTAACACCATCCTGCCCTGCCAGGAGCTGTGTCAGTGGTGCTGAGACAGGATGCGGAGAGACAGACGGAGGGATGGAGGAAGGGAGGAAAAGAAAGAGGAGAAAAAAGGGTGCAGGATGTAATGAGAGACAGATGAAGTCAGTAATATTAATGTATTTCGTATTTGGTCTCTGATGTAATTAATTTGATAAACTAAACTAAAGTAATGGACAGAAGGAGAGCGGATGATGGATGGATGGATAGATGGGTGGATGGTTGAAGAGATGACTGAGCTGAGAGTGAATGAAGGATCCAGAAGAAGGCAAAGTAGTGAGGAATGACAGGGCTGTATGAGTGGATGGAAAGTGTAATACCTACTACTCCGTGGGAAAATAACGGGTTATTCAGTTTAACTAGGACTCAAATAGAAGAAAACAATATTTACTTAGCCAGGTTTACACATTGTATACAGTTGTATGGGAGATTTCTGCACCGCTGTGAAGGAGCTCAAAGGGAAGGCAGAAAGGGCTTTCTGTAACATCAAGTGTGCAGTTCAAATACATATTCCAATTTGGGCATGGCTAAGAATACATCAGTCTGTCTCACTGTAAGGCACGGAGATGTGGGGCCCGCTCCATTAAAACGGAGGGGGCAAATGGGACAAAACTCACACTGAGACACACGCAGTTCAAAGTATTCACTAGGTTCAAAGAAAAGTGGCAAATTCCACATGCAGGACTTAATTAGACCAATATTCTTAAGTCCTCAGCATCCCAAAAAGATGCATTAAAGAGCCCTATCAAAATAATGATCACACTGGTTACTATTTTAACACTGCGATCACAAAGAATGCACTTTTGAAGGAGGCTGCAGCCTTTTGTCAGTCATTTTCTTACGTTTGGTTGCGGCATCTGCATGTTTCCTCGTACTGACATGCCTCGTGTAGACACAGGGCGTTTTTGGGCGCTTACTGTTGAATGTGTCTCTACTGAAGCAACATCGCAACATACATCAACAGTGACATGTATGTTGAGTTTAACTATATCCTCGGTATAGAATAGTCTATTAACCGTCTTCCTCAATCAAGCACAACCAGACCAGAGGTTGCCAGTTCTCTCTTTTCCATTTTTATTTTCAACACTATGTCCCCTGATAGATGGCAAGCACATGAGAATGATGTCGCACCCCTTGAGCATAGCGGGTTCTTGCTTTTGAGCTCTCTGTGATCATAGCCTAACGCCCTAAGATCACAGCCTGAGATCTAAAAAGAGAAAACATACAGTTCACTCAGCCATTTTGTCTGGGGTCTAGTCAAGGTTGGACTCAAGCAAATTATAAGTAAAGCAAAACAAAACCCACCACTTCCTGGAATGAGAGCAACATGTCAGAAATGACTGATAGATGGACAATTTTTTTTGTCAATTTAATGACACACAGAAGCTTGTATTTGTCAAATGGTGGGGAGAAAAAAGATTTTATATCAATTATTATGTCCAATTATGCCTTATTATGCATTATATAAGTAATGGTTCAAGCCTGTCACTGTAAAAAGTAATGTATTGGATCAGTGCTCTGTATCGATCAGTAGTTAAAGTTTTGGGGTGTTGAATGTGTTGAATGTCTAACCAAATGGACTGCTGTCATCTTCTTTAGCTTCTTTCCTTTTATCCCTCTCTGTATTTGCACATTAATGAATGCCTTACACGTATATAATCCTCACTGCTACCATAGCTCATTCATTTTTTTTTGTGTTGTTAATCTTTTTGCTATTTTAAAACAGTACTTTGGCAACACATGTCAACTGAAATGCCAATAAAAGCCCAGGGAATAAAATTGAACTGAACTGAATAATGTCAAGGCTCTAGTGGCCTCTGCCCACCCCTATTACACACACACACACACACACACACACACTCACACGCACATACACACATGCTCGGACAGAAGGGCTATCCTTGGCACTGGCGCTATCCTACTTACTTTGGCAGGAAGGGGGGCGCTCTGACTTCCTTCCGCTCTCTTCCTACCTCTGTTCCTTCCTGTCTTTCTCTCTCTCTCTCTCTCTTTCTCTCTCACTATCACATGTGCACACACATACACACGCGCGCACTTGAGTCCAGTGAGAGTCTGTCCTACTTGACTGAAGTGGTGGCTGGATTGGTTCTACCAAGCAGATTGAGTTTACAAACCAGTCTAACTGCTTATCGATCAGTTCAGGGTTCCACGAAGAGGCGAGCGACAGGGGAGATCAATAATTCAGTACAGCCCTAATGATTTTATTATGTGATTATAAAAGAGCAGAGGTTTAGATGTGGATTTGTGTTGATGTGTAAGGGAGCTTTGAGTGGTGTGTTTTAGGGGGACTGTTAATATGGGGGGGTTTAGGATTGGAATTTTGATTGTGTGTGTGTTTGTGTGTGTGTGTGTGTGTGTGTGTGTGTCTTTGTGAGTGTGTTCATACCGACTGCGTGCCAGAAGAGGAAACTTGTCAGCTGTTCCCGCTGTGCTGGAAACAACATGGAGAGAGACATAGAGAGAGAGAGAAAGAGAGACAGAGGTACTGTGTGTTTGTGTGAGTGTATGCTCGTGTGTGTGTGTGAACGCGCATGCATTGTAATGTGCCCGCAGTCTTGTATTTTTGTGCGAACACATTGTGTGTCTGTCTGTGACTGTGATTGTGACAAATGGTTTCAGCTATTCATTTCTGCTTTGGCTCAGTAACTCTAAATACAAGTTCTATTATGATTTTGAAAAAACGCTGAGAATCGTGTTCCACCTACATTTCCAAAATGAGACACTGGATGGAGGAAATAATTTCTTTTCCCCTGGATGGATAGGCACACAAACATTGTGCTCATTTTAGAAAAATAACAAATTTGTCCTCCATCGATTTACGAACAAACATCTTCTAAATGCCTTGGTTTTCTTCCAAGTACGTTCACATTTTTCATTAGAGAGTCGGCGATTGATCACACTCCTGTGCTCCATTAGATCTCAAACAGCCGTTTCAACCGTAAGAAGAAAAAAAAAAGGCAGCTTAAGAGCCTCACGACGTCACCGGCTGTTTTTTTTTTTTGGAGATTTTAAGAAGGCTTCACATTTGATCATCCGTGAGAATACTGTGAAGCCATTTCACGTGTCTGACAGCTGCCTAAAGCACTCCGGGCTTCCCAACAGCGAGACTGTGACTCGCGCTAATGGAGCTGCGGCTGAATCACAGTGTGTCCACCATGCTGGATGGGATATTAAAAATGAATCATTGGCCATGTACACTTGACCTGTGAAATACATGTATCATAAATGGAGGGGAGAGATGAGAGGGAGGGTGAGGAGAGGAAGGGAGAGGGACAGCAAGTGAATGAGAGACAGAGAAGAGATGGGGTAGAACGGACAGCAAGAAAGTCAGTCGATATGAGCCTTTGGTGGATAATTTTATCACTTCTTTCCCCAGAATATGGCCCTTTCCTCTTCTTCTTCTTCTTCTCACACTCTCTGCCTCTCTCTCCCTGTCTTTATTTTTCTCTCTCTCACACACACAAACTCCCTATCGACTAGGGAGTAACGGTCGCCTGAGAAGCAATTTCACAGCCTTTGGCCTGAGACACCTCAACACCTGCAACTTCATTACACTGTCACTGGTCTGTGTAACACACACATAGGCTACACATACACACATAAAACAGCATGATGACGGTGCTAAGGCACTATAGCACACAGAGTGTCCGGGTCATACAGCCAGTGATCTGTTTAACAGGAAACTCACCTCTGTGGAACAGCCAAAGCCCATACAAAAAGGAGTGGTGCGATAGCATTGGACAGGCAAAGATATAATAAAGATAAAATGCATATAGAAAGTTACAGAGAGAAAATGAAGCTTACCTTGAGATATAACCAGAACAGTGCACTTATAAATTGGGATGGGATAATATTCATACCACGCAGTATGATTCAGTATGCGATAAGGGGTTAAGGGTTTGATACACCACAATGCAATGTAATAAATTATGACTTTGCAGAGTTATGTTTTTATCTGAGCCATAAATTTTCCAAGTTATGGCTCTGGCTTGTGAGAATGTAACACTTGATTTGGACTTTCCACTGTTAATATTCAGCTTTATGTCATTTTTGTATCACTTAGCATCCACAGTGTTTCTATTTGACTCTTACTCAAACTCATGCAAAATTGACACTGAGATTCCACTGACTCTTGAGTATCTACATTGATTGGGAAAATCAAAACTCATACAAAGTTGTTACAAAGTTTATTATCAACATTAGAGGTTCCAAGTAAATCTAAAAATATGGTCATAAACAATGCAAATAATGTAAGATAAGATAAGATAAGACAAGATATTCCTTTATTAGTCCCACAGTGGGGAAATTTCAAAAATGTAATTCTGATGAACAGCTATTATTCATTATAAACTGTTACTGGACTTTTCTTGAGCATGATTATTATTGACACATTGTTCAGTTGCAAAAAATCAATTTTAATGTATTGTTTTATCCCTAGTGCTTCTGTACAAAAACACAGTACAAACCTACACTACCAACACTACATGCCAAAATTCAATATTACAATACAATGCTGAATGGCAGCACTTAATGAAATAACACAGCAAAAAGTCAATACAGCAATGTCCACTGCTGCACTGTTTCCGTCTCGTACTTCTCTCCTTCATCCCGTGCCTGTGTATAATAATGTACTGCACCACTTCTCAGAGGCTGACCGGCGGGTGTCAGTCAAAATAGCTTTTAAATAAAACGTCATGTGATCAGTGGAATGAATGCAGTTCGTGGCCTTGTCTCTCTCGCTGTCATTCACTCTGGCTAGTCCTCTCTCTCCCCCTCTCTCTGATGTCTCCAAGCCTAATGACAGCAACCTGTTGCCACTCTTATGTTTCTCTCCTTTCCTCCCTTTTTCACTCCCTCTCCATTAACTTCTCCTCACACTTGAAGTTCATCCACAAACTCAGGACATTACTGACCTTCGGCGAGGCATGCCGTTCAGTACTAATCACAAAAGAAGATGAAGTGAACGCAGAATTGTACAGGACACACAACATATATAAAACAAAAAGTGATGTAGACTGAAAAATCAGAGGAGTTATTTCATCATGCGCTTTCTCCACTGTCTACTCCTTTCTTTCTGATGTAAGGTTTCCCCCTCTCAGCACAGAGTGAATGTAAAGCTATTCTCTGCTTTTCTCTCTCTTTTTTCTCCTCTCACATCCTCTGTTTCTCATGCTTTCCTATTACTGTCCTCTTTTCTTATTCCTCCTCTGTCTGGACCCCGATGTCAAGCTTATAATCTATTTGTAACTCTTTTCTCCTTCCTTCTCGCCTTCCCCTTCCATACTCTTTAGCCATGTCCACTCCACTTGTCTGGGGCAGAGTTGCTGTCTCCTCCCTACACCCTCCTCCTGTCCCCTTCTCCCACCTCTCCCACCTGCACTTTCTCTCTCTCTCTTCATGCCCATGCTCGTTTTCAGCCAGTGTAGCCCCTTTCGTGTCTCTGACATAAAGTGCGACCTCGCTGTTTGTCCGGACTCCTCACACCCTCTCGCCTTCCTCCCTCTCTGTCTCCTCTCTCGGTGATTGATCCCCCCTCGTTCCTCTCCCCTTTCATCCTTACCTCCTCTCTCTCTCTTAACCCCACCCCTCCCCACTCAGTGTGAACCTGTCTCCCCGTTCCCCTGTCACAGACAGAATGGCCATGCCAGTGTTGATTAGAGCCCGCATGGCCAGACGCTCAGCTCGGCTTAGCGGAGGCCTGTGGGAAAGAGAGCTGCTTATTCAAGCCTCAGGAGATGGATTGGAAACGACGGGGGCTAAAACAAGCAAGCATTCTCTCATTATGCTCACACATTCAACACGCACTCACACACACGCATACAGCCATGCATGTAGACACAACCAGCCTACACGCACACACACGCACACACAAACAAACCACAAATGCACACCCTTAAATGATACTTTTCCCTTTGATTTTTGAATTTAATATGCTATATGCTGCATTACAAGGTGATTCAGCCGGCGCCATAACCACCCATTGTTGCTAAGGATTAACGTCTCTTCTTTGAAGAATGGTTGTGCTGTAATGTAGACGTGCGTGAATATACTGAGAGTGCGGCAGGACACTTGCATCTCTTAACACTCGGCTTTTCAAGAATTCAGATTTTCATCGTTGATCCACTCCGCGCCCCGCCTCGCCTTTCACATCTGCTGTACTTAATGCCTTTTTTCTTTTTCCTACTTTTCCCCTGTTAATGCTTGATATATTTATCCATTTTCTTGTTTTTTCACCTTCCTATCCCATTGTGTATTCTTCTTGACACGCAACTACCCTCTTCCTTTGTGTCTCCTCTCACTGATTCTCAACTCCAAAAAGCCACATTAGCACATTCTGTTTTCTCCTCTCTCTTTCCCTCTTACATGTCCCTCCTTGGCTAATCACACATATAGTACCTCCAAGCACAAAATGTACCACAATCTCTATTGACCTTTTTTTTTTTTTTTTATTACCATTACCTTGTAGGTGACAAGTCTTCATTGTGGTAAAGGAACTGCTAGTATTTGAAATGTTTTAAGCGACCATTTTTAAAGGGCATTTACAATTCCTGTTTTACATTTTATGTAAATCGAACACTGCATATCCTGTGCTGAATTGAGCAGAAAGGCTGCTTGAAGGACTTCTGCCTACAGTGTATTTTATAGAGCACCATTTAACTGCAATGACATCCATAAATTACACACAGGTTACTGCATAAACCTCTGTGCGACCTGTCCTAGAGCCTCCCATCCGGATAACAGCCAATCATGTCTCAGAGAGTTTCAGTGAGGGTCACCCTAAGGCCACAGAGGTCAGTGGTCAAACACAGATGACATCAGATGACAGGATCTTTCATGAGGAATTATATTTCTTTGTGATGCAGCCTTGCGTGCTCCATAAGGAAGCGAAAGCCATGGATTACCCATCAACATTTGAGTCACTGAACATCGGCAACCTGCAACAATGGCTGTTTATGACTAAGGAGCACACTTGCAACAAAGCTCCCCCATCTGTTAAATCTAATCAAATCTAAAGCTTTAAATCTAAGACTTCCTGTAAATAGCACCCAACTTTCATAGCACTTCCTTTTTATTTGTCATTTTTTGGAGAGTGGATGATATAATATGGACAGTTAAGCTCCTGAGAAACACTTTTAAAGCCTTGTTATTCAGCAGCTTCATGTCATTTATTTAAACTGGGTGAATTTATGCATTGTGTGTGTATTTAATACAAATAACCCCAGCGGTCCTTAACAAATTACAAGCTCTCAGCATGTCAGCTTTTTGGAAGTGTGCCATGTATATGTCTTGAGTGCTTTTTATTGTTACCAATTTTTTTGGGCGACATAGTGAGCATGATGAAATTATGGGCAATGCCCCTGGGAGACTAAACTCAAACTTTTCTCTAAATCTTGTATTCATGGCGAATTGTTTCTGTCACTGGTTACTCCTAATAGTACAAGAGGCTTGATCTAATTTGATGCTTGCCTTAATTCCTACACAACAGTAGTTTTATGTATTTGGAACAGAATCCTGAAAGAGGTTGGGCATCAAAGACTGAAGGAGTACTCCGTGTATACACCGTGTACTGAACCACAAGGATAAATGTATTTGACCATCAGACACACACACACACACACACACAGTAAGCTGTCCACTATATCAGCTCTGTTGCTCTGCTTCAATTTCTAGGTTTATACTTTAAATCTCTCCTAAGCTGTAAAGTGCTGAAACAAGTGGAAAGGTCCCTCTGTGTTTTGTGTGTGTGTGTGTGTGTGTGAGTGAGTGTGCGTGCTTGCCCATACTTATGCATACTGGCAACCCTTCAAAAAGAGAAAGCCAAGAGTTTGTATGTGTGTGTGCAGGTCAGTGAGTGCTATTTTACTTGAAGAAAAAAAAAAAAAAAAGGGAAAAAAAGCGTTCCTGTTGTTGACAAGATTACATTTTAAAAGCACTGCTGACCTCGTCCTTAATGCATGCAGTAACTACATGAAGTTGACATTGATGTTCTTTGGGTCTGGGTCAAGTTTTGACTCACAATCTGGGAGGTTTACCAAGACGGTGACTTGCCCTGGAATAGCTGGCAGTGTTGTGAAGGTCACTGCATACATTTTACATCTGAGGCTACTGTATGTATGCAGGGGTTGTCACCTTGTGGATCACACCCACCTCCACACGCACAGCCTGCACACAGACACACATTTAAAGGACCACCAATGACTTTGCATGTTTAGCATATCTACAAAATGTATGTACATAATGTTTCTGCAAATCTTTTCCTGAATCAAGCGTAATTTTTTCTACTTTTCATCAAGCCTTTGGTTTCCACTCATTCCAAAACAAGAAAACTGACTTTCAGAGACTTCAGACTTTCTTGACAACAGTATTCCATCACTGTAATACAGTAGTCCACATTAGTTTTCCTTGAAGCAGCAGCCCTGTTGTGTTTTGATGACTTAAAATTGGGCAGAGTGATGACTTTGGTTGCCACAGAAGCAGATCATTATAAGGTGTGTGTTTCAGCCAAAAGTCCTGATTTGAAAATAAAGGGATTTGGTTGTATCTTGAGAAGTCTTTAGTACTCTCTTTTGCAAAATGGTTTGTTGAAATGTAAAATGGGGATGCATTCCAAATCACTGGTATGGTCCATTAAGTTATGCCCTAAGAATCGCTGTGGCTGCCAGAGCTGCCAGTGGGTTGTTGTTTGGGGTCATTGACACTCAATGGGGGACAGAGAGTGAAAAGAGGGAGGAGATGAACAGCGATACAGAGGGAGGGGGGCACTTTAAGTGACGTTAAGGGGAGCCTACTGTGAGAGAGATGGAAGGTGAAAGCATGGCGCATAATATATTCTGACTCTATCACAGCTCAGTCCAACTCAGATCAATTTGGGTACGAGAGAGAGGCCAAGGGAAAACAGATCAGGCTCATTTTCTCCACACTGATCTCCGAAACATGTAACTAAATGGCTATTTCATATAAAGTGTCTGTCAGGTGAAAACACATTAATTTTTCTGGGTGCCCGTATCTATTTGGGTTTCCATTTTTATCGACTCATACATTGATATCCTAAACTCCTCCACCTGGGTTTCCTCACTGCATAAAAAGCATCTAGATCAGCCTGTAGGTTCAGTGAAATGGAAGCAGATGGTCCAAATGACCTCTGCCTAGAAGCTCATCTCCTCCATTAGATAGTGAATTTGAATGGTGAGGACGCATCACATCCATTACAGGCTCATTAGACGATGATGCCAGGGAAATCCTTCATTTGCTTGACTGACCCACTGCTATATTTACAAACATTAAAAACTGACATCCCTGTTTTCTGTTTCTTTAAACATCAACATTCATTTTCAAAAGAGCAGAAAAGAGGGTGATGCTGAGGAGCTGCTAGATTTGACACCCTGAATAGTAAATTTTGCAGAGGGATCTGTCTTAGAAGATGAGAATTTGAGTGATGTGATGTGTCAGAGTCAAAATTTTTAAGTGGCTTCACACTTAAGAGAGAGGGAAAAATGAATCTTTGGCTTTTATTTATGTATTTTTTGACACACGCCTCGTCTCATGAGAAAATGTGGAATGATGAGCAAGAGTGGGATTATTTACAACCTTGGTGACCTGGGTGTTTGAGGAAGGTTTCTATTCTAAGCTAAGTTTTCATTTCAAGTGTTTTTTGTTTGTTTGTTTGTTTGTTTTTGTAAGTTAAACATGGCCACTGGCTCAACTTGCAGTAGGACTTTATAGAAGAAGACATTTTGATCTGGTAAAGATAATCTTCAAGTCACCTGAAGAAGATCCTTACCAGATTTCACTTTCTGAATTCCTCAGCAACATGGATTATCTATATTATCTTAAGAAAAATAAACTTAAAGGCACAGACATGCTATTTGTCTTCCATGGTCTGAATTCTCCAGGTTACTTGTTAACATAATGTTGATTTGGGGTTTATTTTGGCAGACAGACAAGCACCTTAGAGGGCAGAGTATGTTTGTGTTCTTGTGTGTTTGTGACTGCTAATGTTTCTTCAGGCTGTCTTCATGCAGCCATGCATACAGTCAGGTAACATTGTGTGTGTGTGTGATAGACCACACTCACACACATTTGCCTCAGGTCTCTGCAGCCTTTGGACTTCAGGTGCATTCCTCTGAGCATGCTGAGAGTGTTGTGCCGCTGGAAAGCTCTGCTGTTGCTCAGAAGACATAGGAACATTGTTCAGGGATTTCATTTATATCAGATTTGGGCACAGCATTTATTTCTGCTGAATAATGAGCTTGGAGAGAGTTTGCATGTGTGTTTTAGTGATGGTTTGTGTGTGTGTGCATTGGCAGGATGCGTGTACATTCGTTTGGTGCTACATGTACGTTTGGTCTTATGAATGGATTTTGGCTACCTCATCATGTTTGATAGGAGGTTTTGCATCATAATTTACAGTAAGTAGGATTACAGTCACTGGAAAGTACATTTTACATCGTGTTTTTCTACCCATGCGTTTGTTAGACTTCATTTAGTTCAGATTACAGTCTTATGTGCCCAAGTTTCCCCACTGCTCCTGCTAATTAAACCTGGTCCACATTATCTTCAGGTCCGTTAATCCCCCAGATTAAAACACTGGGAACTGAGGGGGTTAGGGTTAGGGGCTTAAACCTTTGAAACTGTAATGAGCCAGCAGGAACAGGGTCACTGCATGTACAGCACACACAGCTCGCCTACACAATGTGCACGTGCGTATGTCTGTCTTCATAAAGTAAATGTATGTGTGTGTGTGTGTGTGTGTGTGTGTGTGTGTGTTGTGAAAACGTAAA
>OMLB01056524.1:0-19170 GCA_900302555.1 Myripristis jacobus
CAAGACTAACTCTAACAAAAAACAATTTTGCAAATCATGCGTGGGTACTAAAGATTTCACAACATATCATCAAAATACTTTCATAGTAAAATATGAATTTTTGGTTGAAATAGCCACCCTATGGTGTTCTGCTTCTGCCCCTAATACAGCCGTTAATATTAATAAACCACGGAACTGATAACTGGCTGTGTAAAGCAAGCGTTTATTTCCAGCGACTATTTCCAGCAGAGTCATCAAAACACAACAGTGCTGCTGCTTTAGGAAACTCATGTTGACTGATACTCTGGGAAAAGATGATCAGAGACGTGAAGTATATACATTTTGTAAATATTGCGCTAAACATGCAGAATCACTGGTGTGGTCCTTTAAAAGCTTGGCAAGGGATTTAAATGCAAAAAAGGCAACGCCATCATCAGGGACTTCAATCAAATGAGATCCACGACGGATCACTATTATCTGAAATTATGTCAGCTAATATAAAGCGGCCTCTGGGACATTTTTATTAAAAAACAGAGAATTTGGATCAAGCAGGCCACCTGACAACCGAGGCCACCGCCCACGAAGCCGGGATTGGACTGCTTTGTGTATGTGGTCTGCAGAGGTGCCAAACAGCATGTCCAACCACACCCAGGCCTCTCTCACAACACACACACACACTGGGCAAATAAAACCCTTTAAAGGTTAAAATTACACATGTGAGGCTGTTCCTGATGTCACAGTGGCAGACTTATTACGTGGGTCGGTTTGGACACAAGTTTACAAGGCAGAGGGCCCGTGCCCAAACTCTGCTTAACAATGTTTACCCGTCAGCCTTTCAACTGTCTGCAACTCTATTAACCCTCTAAAGCAGGCCAACTCAACCCGCGGCCCGGGGGCCGTATGCAGCCCGTGCGTCATTTTTATGCGGCCCGCCACTGTCATGTAATGAAAAGATTATTATTCTAGGCTGTCTATTTAGTGACTTTCAGTCTGTGGACAATTCATTTCTATCACTCACCACAAGAGGGCGATAATGCATAGGCTGTTGCACTGATGTCATGAACCTGACCTACTGACCAGAAGTGGGCGTGCCTCACCTCTGATGGACAAGCCCACACCGGTCGCCGTGTGTCGGGAGGCGGGTGTCGGGTGGCGGTGTGGCAGTATGTCGGAAAGTGGTGTGTCGGATGGCGGTGTGTCGGATGGCGGGAGGCGGTGTGTCGCAAAGCGGTGTGTTGGGTGACACACTTCCCTACACGCCGCTTCCCGCCACACCTGGAGGCGGTGTGCCTGTTTGTTTTATGATGTTCCAGGGGAGTGTGATGTGGCCTAATTCCAGTGAGCAAGCTGCTGATTCTGCTCACATTTTGGGAATGAAGCCTCATTTTGTTGTAACTTGATGGTTTCATCATGAATCGTTGCAGGACAATCTTTTGTTCAGGGAGCTTTGGCCTTGGATGGAAATGGAGCTGTATTCCGTAGGTTTCATTACTTTTTAGACTCGTCATGTAGCCTGTGACAAAATTATTGTCTAAACGTCCAAAATAGCACAGACATTTTTAGCTTGTGGCCCTTGGACACAGCTGAATTTGTCTGCGTGGCCCCTGAGCCGTCTGAAGTTGAGTGGCCCTGCTCTAAAGTATTGGATTTTCCTAATATTGGTGCATGTTCTCCTGCATACCTTCAACCTCAAATCATTCACCTGGATGTGAAAATATTCACGTTATCCTTTGATATTTAATAAAACATTACCACCATTTTAATGTAAATCCCTTATGGTGTTTAGGGAGTATGTCTATGTTCCCAGGATGCTGCGTTCCAAGGCTCCGATGTTCCCCAGTTTAATATTTCCGTAACACATTAACCCCACAAATACAGAGCTGGGGAACATCTTTTTCAGGTTCCCATAATGTGCCACATACAGCTGGGGAACACAGGACCCTGGGCACAAAGGACATCTGGAAGACAGGACACTGACACACAGGTACACACCGCCATAACACACACCGCCATAACACACACCGCCATAACACACACCGCAGCATGACAGCATGAAAACCACCCATACAGAATACATGCACGCAAACTCAGACACACAGCACCTGTGCCCAGTGGTTAAAGGGGAGTTTTGTTTAAATACTGGGACTCTACATATGTACTCTCACATATGTAGAACTGGGGAACATCGGATCCTGGGAACACAGGACACTCACGTTCCCATTATGTGCCATTTAATCCGGGGAACACAGGACCCTGGGAACATAGGAATGACTCCGTTTTTCAACAAGACTCCAGGCCAGAACTGTTAAACTACGGACAACGTCTATGAACAGCAGCAAACTATTACAACAGAAAAGCCGAGCTCCAGTACAGCTCCAATCACGATAGGGAAGGCAAAGAACAGACCTGGCCTTGAGGAGCCTTCAGAGCCGGTTCTTCGCTTCGGAACGTCCTGAAACACTCTGTTTAGGTTCTGGCCTGGGTTCTCTGTTGGAAAATAAGTGGCGACAGATAAGACAGTGAGCAGGTCGGTCCCCCGGACTCGCTGCTGGATGGATGGGAGAGCTGATGGATCTCAGAACACCTTCAGATTCAGCTTAAAGGATCATACTGCTGATTTTCAATGTTTGGCTCATTTACTAAAATTTCCCACATTTTACATTACAACAAACCATTTTGTAAATCAAGCAGGGGGTGCTAAAGATTTCACAATATTTAATCAAAATACATAGATTTTTAAATATGATTTTTTAACTAAAACACCCACCTTTTACTATTCAGTGTAAACGTTTAATGTTAAACTGGTACCAGTTCACTCTACCATCTAACAAGTGAGCTGAGGGATACTAACAAACTACAATAACTATATGCTTCTTCCCAATATTGTGACAAATGCCAGGTCTTAAAAAAAAGTCAGCGTGCCCTTAAAGACTAAAAGAAACACAGCATGCTCCAGTACAACACAAGCAACACATATTATTCCTATGATTTCGATAACTCAGTCAGGTTTGTGAACATGGACTAGAAAGCTCAGAGCCAAACGTCTGATCCATGATGCTGTACGGGATCAAAACCTGGAACTCCTCCAGTGATCGTGGTTTAGAAATTATTTTGTGCCTGAGTGTGAGGACTGGAATGTGTGAGCACTTAGATCCAGACTTTTGCCAAGGATTAATTAGCAAACGCCTTGGGATCCGTGCAACATCTCCTTCTATTTGCTCTCGGTGGAGACATTACAGGAGTGACATCATGGCTGTTGGGAATCTTGGCTCTCTTTCTGCTGTTAGAAATTATTTTTTCATGTTCACAAATGAATGGTTCTGTCCAAGATCAAAGAAATGAATTTTATGTCAAAAGTAAACTTAATTTCTGTAAAACAAGGTAATATAAATCTTCATGACACAATGCAAACCAGATGGGACTATAAATTTGGAGCAGTTTCAAGAACAGAACAGACTGTAACATAAGAGTTTTAGGGCTCTATTTTAACAAGTGCTTTAAGTGCTGATTAAACAACGGAAAAAAGGCTGGGTGCACCAGACGGATGGTCCTAAAGGCTGTACTGAGTCTCTTCATTACTCCTGGCTGTGTTTTGGGCGTAACATGCAGTAAACCAATCAGAGCGCCGTCTCCCATCCCCCTTTAAAAGCCAGGTGTGTCACACCTTGGTGGGTTGCTGTTATAATGGAGGATTTTCCAGGTAAGAGGGAAGGCTTCTCTGCAGAGGAAAGGGATCTGCTCGTGCACCGAGTGAAAGCAACTGGGTTGCATCAAAATTCCCTGAGGTAAAGCAGGCATGGGAGGAGGAGGTCGCGGTGATCGTGTCCTCGTCCTCTGGCATCACCAGAACGACTGCACCATGCCGAAAGGTGTACACAGATGTCAGGTGACATCTGATGAAGGAAAAACTAAACTTTCCACACATCGAAAACAGCGACTGGAGACGGGAGGAGGAGCACCTGTGAGGATGTGATGTCAGCGGACAGTCGACGCCGGTGTCGTCTGCTGACTCCGCTGATCTTGTCTGCTTATCTTTTTGTTTTTAATTGTTTCATGGTTGTGAGCTGCTGAGTGCGTAACAAGCAGAGAGGATGCGCATTGCACACCTGCCTATGTGGGCGCACATTACTATCTTGATAATGTGCCCTTAAAAACAGTGAGAACTATCGCTTTTAATTGCCCCAAGATAGCAAAGCACAAACAATGCATCTGACCTCACTTCATGTTCAGACCAACACGCCCATGGCCGCTAAGATCGGCACGACGTGGGCGCTGGATGGGAAAATGACAACCGCGTTGGCTGTTTGTACACAAACTTCCTCCTGTTGGCCGGACCAGCCGCTCACAGCAGGATCTAATCTAAATGTCAAACATGGAAATGTAATGAAAATAACAGTTTAATACAAGGCTGAGAGCTCTCAAGTAAAAATCATATTTCCAATAATTCCAACCACCTATCAAACTCTCCCTTTTCCCCAAAGGGGGTTTTGGGTAACTAAATCATGCATTGTGGTTTTAGTTGTAGAGAACAGAACAAATCGTAGCACAACTGCAACATACCTATCTGTCATGCATCCAAGCTGCATGGCTCTTTTTGATTAATATCTTTTTTTATTTTTGCGGTTCATGAGACAGATTCAGGGCCGACTGCCAGACCAGTTTCTTGAAGTGCCTCCAGACAAGAAACAGTAGACACAAGTGTTCATTCTTTGGCTTCAGACCCTGCTTAAAACACAGAAAACCCACAAAGTACATGACTCCACTTTTGTTTGGTGGCAGTACTCAGCTGGTGTGGTACACAGTATAGGTGGTGTATAAATTCAGGAATTAGTGTCATATCCTCTGAGACGCATGCAGATATGCATTTTGCTGAATGAGTGCAGGGCTTGGATCCCCCTCTTGCTACAAGGGGATCAAACCCCATGACTTCCTGAGCACCAGGTCACCAGGCCAACTGCAACTTCAAGCTCAAAGTGTTTCAGTCATTCCAGGAGAATATCAGGAGAGAGACACAGGACGGCGCGGAAAAACACCCAGAACAGAAGAAGACAGGACACTCCGCAGGATCTGATTTGGCGGACTTACTGCTGAAGTACTTTGGTAAGATGGAGAGAGCTTGGCTGGCCTTCCAAAGGCACTTTTCAAACCAAATGTAATGAATTCACAAATGTTTGACAAATCTAACTTACACCTTACAGCTTCAGTCTTCTGCCACTAACGCCTGGTCAAGCCTGGCATTCATATCCATCACGGGTGATTGGATTACATGTGGACAGTGCTAAATACAGATCTGAACGTACTCAAAACGTTTTGAAGAAGCATTGAGATCCGATCACTCAAGCCACATCTGGACACGTGCATGTGTGTCCGCAGGTTCAACGAAGAGCTGCTTAGTCAACAGAGCGCAGGAACTGAAGTGAACGGAGGTGATGTAGTAACTTGTAGAGCGGGGATCCAAACACAGTCGCCACTCAAAACGTGATTAAATCCAGATGTGAGCTACAACCTGTCTCAACTGAATCTGGATGCATCTGGATTAGAGGGTGACATGGGAGTGGATTTTCACTCCCGTCCCATCCCACTCCCACAGACATAATCCCGTCCCGTCCCAGTCCCGGTAGAATAACTCCCATCCCATCCCATCCCGCTCAGTTTTTTTTCTCCTTGGTGGGGTTATTCTTTAGAATTTGATTTGCTGCTCTCCCCATCCCTTTTAGATTACTTTGTGTTCTACTGGGATTTTAATTCAAACCTATTTTGCTCGACTCACAAAAACTTTGATTAAATTTGAGACTTCCCTACAAGTTCCGTCAACGTAACGGACAGATCTTTTATGAGGACTTGGCGTTGTAATTCTGACTCAACTGGGTCTACCTGGCTGCCTTCCTCCATTCTTGTTCGTATTATTTGCACAGTGCTGGGTTTCTGGTGTGGGAAGTGTAGTTTGTTTGACTTGTGCTGCAGCGTTGGCTAACAGATGGCCGCCAACGAAAATAGAAAATAACTGCATGTGTATATTTATATATAAAAACTGGTCTATTGTTATCATAGTTCCCGCTCCCACCCGTCCCATCCCAATCACATGATTAACAGTGGAACGACTCCCACCCCACAGGATTCCCGAGGGAATCCTGTGACCCGTGGGAATCCTGTACCAGACCCGTGTCAGCCTCTAATCTGGATACAAAACACTGGGTGTGATCAGGGGCTGACTGCTGGGAGGCCGTGCTGCTGGACCGCTGAGCACCGATAAGCCCACTCCCACCTTGGATTAGAAATTATCTCTCTCTAATCTTATCTCCCAGTCATCAACTCAACAACTCTCTGAGCCGTCCCCAGAGCACGCCTGGGAGCCATTAGGACTGAAAATCAATATCAGGCAGTGAGTAAGACAGCAAGTAGCCAGACCTTAAATGGCACACACACAATGGCCATTCTGATAGACTGGCTGCTGAAACAGCTCCCTGGGTCACATATAATGGGCTTATTCTCTGCAACGGCAGACATGAAGTGACAGTAATAGGAAACTGAATGTGTTAAAAATCTGATCTGGATGCTATCTTTCACATTCAACAGAGTAATTATGGCTGATGTCCATTCATAAAGATTACCCATATCATGGACCATACCAGTGAACAATTTACTCACATTTTACAACAAAACAAACAAACAACAAGAAAGTCTGAAGTCTCTGAAAAAATGTTCATATTGTAGTGGAATGAATGGAAACCAACAGCTGGAGAAAAGGTGAAATGATGTGGCAGCTCTAAGTTACTGCTCGCTTTGGGAGGAGATCAGCAGGAACATGCAGTATATATATTTTGTAGAGGTTAGGCTAAACAAACAAAATTGCTGGTCCTTAAAGACCTGGGCAACAATGTTATTGGATGAACAGCAAAAAAAAAAAAAAAAGCTCAAAGAGATAATTAGACTTAGATTCCTTAATGGAGGTAAACAGTTACTTTACCCAAAAAATAACTTGTTCCTTATCTACTCACCTTTATGTTTGTATGTCAACATAACACACAACAAGTTAGCAGCCACTCAACTTTCCTCAAAAACCTCGGAGTGGAGTGAATGGAGCCTGGTCCTGTAGAGTTTCAGAGGGGCTAAAAGTGACGCCGCATTCACTCCAAACAGCACGGTCCGACTGCTTTGAAGCCAAATGTGTTTTACAAAAGTTCAGTATTTACCTGATTTTTCTCACATATTCTACAATACGCCGACCATCCCAACAAAAACAGGCAAATGCTGCTTTCAGATTCTGTTGGAAATATTTTAACTAAGGGTAGAGCATGAGTTATATATAGTGATACATGCAAAGGAGAAATTTTACATGACACCCAAGATCCTAAACTTAAAATATCAGTTACAAAACCAATTCATTCTCCTGTTGCAGCACAAAGTCGCTGAGCACCACAAGCTTTTTGAGAGAGTCACCAAATCTTTGTTTCATGATCTATTCTGTCATTTCTGACTAGAAAGACCGTGAATACACGACAACTTGTATTTTACTGTGACATTTATAAGAACCAGACAAGCAGCACTTGAAGGTGCCAAGATTCTTCCACCAAATTGCTGTGGGGCAACCAGAGAGGCGGAAAGGGATAACGCTGAAAACACTGGACTTCTAGACCCACATGACAGGCGTTTGGCATCCCAGCGCCTGGATCAAGCTGTTTGGAGTAATTTTATAGTCATTCTTTTTCCACTTTTTTGGAACTTGAGAAAGAATGTTCCCTTTCACCGAAGTGTTCCATTAAAGGGCCATACCAGAGATTTTTCATGTTTAGTGCTATCTGTGGCAAAATGTATACTTGACGTTTCTGCTGATCTCCTCCTAAAGCGAGCAGTTGTATTTTAGAAATTGGAAATTGTTTTTCTAGCCTTTTATCCAACAACTGCTTTCCATTCATTCCACTACAATATGAAAATTAACTTTCAGATGTTCCTCACACCAGAATTTCATCACTGTAATAAATTCGCTCTCATTTAGTTTTGCTAAAAGCAGCAGCACTGTTGTGTTTTGATGACTTGAAACTGGGCTGACTGAAGCACAGCCAGTTATCAGCTCCATGTTTTATGAACTCTGACTTTGTTAGCCATAGAAGCCGAACATTATAAGGCTGGTGATTCAATCAGAAATTCTAATTTGCAAATTGAGTGATTTTGATTATGTGGTTTGTTGACATGTAAGATGTAGAATCACTGGTATGGTCCTTTAAGTAATGTTAGAGCACTGGCAAAGAAACATTATGTTAGAGATTATGTTGGGATTCTTTGAAATCTGAAACTGGACAGGACAAGTACATTCTCCACTGATGTAAAGCATTCAGACAGAAGCCTTTATCTGCAGAAGAAAACATTTGAAGCTTTAAAGAAGTTCCCACCTGTAGTAATATGACCTGAAAAGACAAAGTGCCAGTTTACCTTCAGTATCCCTACATGAGGCTCACCTCTCTGCCGGCCCTGGATGCTGCGCAGTGCCAGGATGTTCTGCTCGTCAGACAGGAACTGCCTCATCTTGTGGAAGGGCTCCTTCCCGCGGATGGTCAGCTTATTCCAAGGCTTGGGCCTGGCCAAGATCTCACTGACTGAACCCTGAGACAGTCCAAGTACGTAGTGGCCAAATATCCTCTGGCCAATGTTGTGCTTGATCAGCTGCTCCTTGACCTGGCGCGCAATCTCTGCAGTATCCATGTCCTCACCTTCAGAGATGCTCCCGGCTCCTTCTGATTGGCTGGGCGAAGGTGCCAAACCATTGATATCCGGACTTCCCGTCGACGGATGCGGTGCCTGGGGTTGCAGGGGCTGATGTGATGGCAGGGGGCTGCTTGACAGGGAGTTGGCTGTGGGGTAGTGGGCTGGAGAGAAGAGCAAAGCAGGGCTGGAGGAGGACACAGAGTCCTGGAGGGCTTTGGAGTAGAACGTCTGTATGAGCTGGCGATGGAGCAGGGAGTTCAGCGCTACCTTGCCTGATAGGGGAAAAGCAGAGCTCGCTGATGCCATTGAGGATGGACTGAAAAAGTCCTGCCCACCCACTATGCCAACTCCTGAAGGTAAAAAGTGGTGGGTGCCGTTGGTGGTGGCGCTAGAGTCCTCAGAGGCACCCTTATCCATGCCGGGGCGCAGGAGCAGCTGGGAGGGCGGAGGGGGAGAGCCCCGCAGGTTGGTGCCCATGGTGCTGACCAGGAGATGTGCAGGTCTTTCAAGTGATTCTTTGACTTTTCGCCCTGACACACCTGTGATAGGCAGTAAACACAGATCAATCATCACACATCACATCTGCAACAACGGCAGTTCACATTAACTAGAAACCAGGAAGAAAATATCAACACAGTAAATAACACTTCCCCTAGAGTTCTGATGTTCCACCATTAACTGTGCCATCTGTGCCTACTGTTGTATTTTGTCTCTAATGGTTGTTATAATGTTTGTCACAATGTCAAGAAGTTTATTGTCCCCAAGAGGAAAATCTTGTCCGTGCTTATCATTAATACAACTGATGATGAGCGTATCATCGAATGTTTCCCAAATATGCAAACCCTTATTTAATTATATTTACCAAAAGTTAAGCATACCCACTACCTTTCTTTTTGGCCAGTCAGTGTAAAGCAAATCAGTGCTTCCTCCCACAAAGTTTCATGATGCTTCATGAATCAGTTCAGAAGCTGAATCTGCAGCCGCTGCCACGCCCCACTTTGGCCAATCGGGGTGAAAAGTGAATCAGGTGTTCCTTGCCCCGTGACCAACGTTTCCACAAAGTTTCTCACAAATCTGTTCATGACTTTCAGAGTTAACAAACGAGCTAACGAACAAACAAACAGACAAATGGAATGCTTCAAAAAATTACCCCGTCCAACACTGTTGGTGGAGACAATATGGAGAAGCAGCATGGTGGGTACGAGCGGCCACCTTGTGGGTGTGGATGAGGATCGCACGTTTTGCTTTTGTAGTAGAATAGCCAACTACATGAATACCATTTTAAGGTTTAATTATAAATGCTGGCAAACAAATTTCTTCTCTCCCCACTACCCACTCCCTTTCTCTTCCCTCTTGCCACTATTTTTGCATATTTTCAATGCTCTCCTTCCCACAGTCCCCAGTGAAACGTCCATGCTTGTCCTCATTTAAATGAATGAGTGTCACTGTGCCTGTGAATTGACCTTCAGCAGCTGCTGTTGTGTTTTACAGATTACAACTGTCAGCTTTCAATAGGTAACTCCCTGTCCCCTCTCATAGACCCAAATTTCTGTATTATATTGAGAAATAGTAGTTCTAATTAATATTTACCTACTCCTGGAACCCCAAACCCTTTGCCTTTTTTAGTGTTAAAAATTATTAATTCAACATGGTACGTCCTATAACGTGGCTGCTGCAGCGGCTGCTGGGTGGTGTGGATGTTGACCATGATGAAGGGAGTGAATCTGGCAGGCAGGCCGGGGGATCGGGAGACAGGCAGGAGTAGCTGGATTACCTGCTGTTTGCTCTGTATGCCATGCCTAACCTACTTTACTCTCTCCCTGTATTCAAATCCCCTTCACAGCGTCAGCCATCTCAACGAGCGTCCACACTTCTCTAAATTCTGCAGAATTCAGCAGCAGTGAAAGCTTAGCTTATACGCTAGCCTAAACCTGTCAGTGTGTTTGAAAAGTGTCCTCAGATACAGAACATCTGTTTTCTTTTGTGAAATCGAAATTATGCAAAGACCCTGAATCATACCCACAGGTCACCATTAGCCACCAACTCAAAATGCAAAAAAAGGCCTTATCACACAGATCATGCAAATAATATCAACTTATCAGGGTGGCACTCATTAAACACTTCAAAATGGCAAGCATACTGTATATTTGCATTAGCAATTTATTAATGGAGTCAACCTCGGCAAAGCAGCCAGTAGGCGGTTGATGATTTGACATAAATTTGATACGTAAAGACAAAATGGGGTATTCATGCAAAAAGAAAGGCTTGTTTTTTCCGGCTGGCGGGGTCAACCCAAAGCCAATTAGGATGACATTTCCAGAGCAGCAAAGAGTACAGAGTGCTAAAGAGCAGAGAGGGGAAGAGAACTGGGCTTCATTAGCATACTGGATCCCTGTGACCAGCAGCCAGGCCAGCAGAGGTCGGCTCTGCCCTGCGAGCATGACCGCTCACCACGGGACCTCACTGTGCTCGACTGCTGCTGGTTTTTCATGCTCCCAGGTAACCAAACATGCCAAATTCATGTGTTTGTGGTGGAAGGAATCAGACTGACAGCTGTCCATGGTGCATTTCTGCTGTCAAAATGTTGTGGATATACAAGTCAATTAAGCCAATTAAGATAAATGCAACAGTCCAACCATGCTGTGGACAAGGGTTTCTGTAGGTCTTAGAAAGCCAAATTAACAGTTTCCCAGTTGAAAAAATATATAAATGAGATGAGTAGAGTGCATATCTCTGACAACACAATGCAATTATCAAGAAATGCCAGTTCCATATGATGAATATACATCAAAAGTCAATCATGTCCACCACCACGCCCCTTTTGACTAATCAGGGTGAAAAGATAATCTGTTCTTCTGTCACTCTGCAAAGTGTCACGTGATGTTGCATGAATCCATTCAAAGGTAACATGCATTTTTATATGAAGCAACGCTCCCTGCCACTCCACACTTTGGTCAATCAATGTGAAAAATTTCATGCAAATCCGTTCATAACTTTTTGAGATATCCTGCTAACAATCAAATATACAAATGGAATGGGGAGAAAACAAAACCCCTTTCCAGCTCTGCTGACGGAGGTAAACAATAACAAAGAAGGAAAGCCAGCCTATTTCTGACTGAATATAGTGACAGGAAGTTATTGAAGTATAAATATGCAGCATGACATCCTTTACTAGAAGATAGGATGCACAAAGTACAGCTAACCCTCTGCTGTATTAATCTAGAAGAGGACATGCCATAGAAAGAAGTATGTCATTTTATGGTGAGGAAAACAGACATAACAAAAAAAACAAAACAAAAAAAAAACATTTGGATGTATTTTAAGGCCTTAAATTTTATTCAATATCTTGACTCTTTCAGACAGACCTGCATTTCAAGGATGCACCCAGTGGATTTATCTCCTTGAAAAAATCCTCCATTTGACTGCGGATCACATCCATTGGGAAGGAGGCGAAGCAGAGCCAGGCTGAAGCTCAGACCTGATGATTTGTGTCGATGGATGGCACTGAACTGCCTCGGCTCAAAACCTGTTACACATTTCAGGCAATGCGTGTTTGCTTTTCCTATTCTTTATTTAACATCCCGGCTTTCTCCAAGACCTCTTTCCCTCCAGAGAAACTGTAATTGTTCAACAGCTCTTCTGCTGTCGACCGTTCGCTGGCAGAGTTTCCTGTCTGCCAGCCAGACTTCCTGTCCTCAGAGGCAAACCATTCACAGCTGCAGAAACTAAAAAGTCCAGAGCCTTTACAACTTCAGTCACGCTGGCAAACATTACCTAAACTTTCTTAAGATCAAATGGAAACTTTTTTTTAAAAATTATTTTTACATTTTATTCGTGGTTTTAAGTGTTGGTAGTAAGGTATCATACCAATTCTCAGTTGATATTTCATATTTCATTGCAAAATTCGGGGGCAGTTTGTGCATTAGAGCGATCAGGTGATGCACCACTGAAGGGGAAACACATGCTAACACCACCGCTACGCTGGGTTAGACCGCTCTAGGAAGTTTGTTTTGCCTCTGAATTTCATCGTCCAATCAGCATCAAGTGATCCGTGGATCACTGGTACTGTGGGTCGCCCAAACCGCTCTCATTGACTTCCACGTTAAGGTAGTTGTTTGGAAACTGCAGACTGGTTTTGGCCTAGTTTAAGAATAATTTAGGATCTAGGTTTGTGTAAGGTTAGTGCCAGGTTGTGGTTAGGGTCTAATATATTATTGTACTGGTTAAGATTAAGGTTTGGATTAGGTTAGGTCTAGTTTAACATTAGGGTTAGGGTTAGGATTAGGCAAGTAGGGGTTAGGGTTAAGGTTCGGAAATGGAAAGTCTTCAGGAAATGAATGTAAGTCAGTGTAATGTCCTCTGAAGTGATGGAACACGACTGTATGTGTGTGTGTGTGTGTGTGTGTGTGTGTGTGTACTAACCACTCAGCTTGCTGTTGCTGAGCTGTAAAGACGACCTCTCTGACTGCAGCCTCTGACTTTTCTCCAGCAGCAACACGTCCACCGGCTTCAGGTCCTGCAGGAGCAGATGACCACCGTTAAGAATTAAGCGGCATGTAAAAGTCCAGAGTCCACTCATTTTAATATTTCTCCATGTCCATACCTGGGCTGAAGAACCGTTTGATGCAGCAGACTCCATGGACTTGAGGACGCTGTTAAAGAACAAGAATAAATGTTGAATCACCAAAAGCGATCGTCCTCTTCTCCATGTCAGCTCACACGTCCCTCAACTCTCGCCACGCACTGAAATCTGATAATTCGCTGAAATCCTTAACCCCAATCAGGCTGGCCTTCATTATGGCTATCCCATCATCTCTTTGATGCAAATTTAATTTCCACTGATATTATCTAAGAAAGGAAGAATCCAGTTCAATTCAGTGAAAACTAATAGCCACTTGAGAAGCCGAGAAGAATGGAAGTCTTTTCTTCTGCTTCGCACAGACGCTTGGAGCTTCCACCACCGTCCGGGCTGACACTGAGGACTGAAACTCTCAGCAGGCCTGATGATAACATCTGCTGGACGTACAGCCAGGCACGGCCACAGACTGAGGCAGGCTGGGAAACTCATGGCAACAAACTACAGCCATGGTCCAGTAAACATTAGCTTAGTCTAGTTTTTTATTCATTTCAAACATGTAGCAGAATAATAAAACAAACAAAACAAAACAAAAAATACAACATCACAATATAAATTGTGGCAAGAATTATGAATTGAGGCAAAGAGTTATAATGGACAAGAAATTACATTTTAAAAGGAGTAGGACCAAGTAAAACTTAATTAATCTGACCACTTTTTTAAATACTAATTACCTAAACAGCCGTAAGTTATTGACTGCTATATGCTTTGATGTGTTTATTCAGCATGAACCACTAAGCTGCTAATTAAACAAACCAGCATCTGACATCACCTCAACGTAAACCAGGCACACGGTCATTTTGCATTTCCAATTTCTCAAAAAAAAAGTTCTTTCTCTTAAACTGATTATATGACTAAGCGTCCTAATAGCCTTTTTCTGAAGTATGTACAATTACTGCGCAGTAACTCAGATATGGCAGCACAAGACAGCAGTAAAATGCATATTGTGCTTTATGACCTAATAGTTTTTCCTCGGTTTTGATTCTACATATCTCACATGAGATTTCCAGTATAGTTTATAGTCACACAAAGGAGCTTATTTTCACACACACATTCAATATCCACATTATCTCCCATCACTTGCATTCTTGAATTTATCCTTCCAAATGAGATAAGTTTAGTTTTACTCAACATGAGCAGTGCCTTCCAGTTAGCTTATCAGTCGGCCTTAACTCAGTTAAAGTCTTTGATGCTGGTTCAAACGGAGACGCGTCACAGCTCCACATCACCCAGACAAAGAAGGCCACTGTCTGCAGCCACTTCTGCATCTGAGAGCTACACTGGTTACTGGGTACAAAAAGCAGTTCCATTTCCCAATTCATCTCACAAATTCAGATACAACAAGCAAAGCAAGAGAAGTGCTGCTCACGCTCAATGTCCCTCACTCCCCCAGCAAAGATAAGATGACAAATTGCAGCTTACATGGAGAAGTTCATCCAATGTGTCGAGATCCTATCATCGATCCTCCACTGCTTCTAGGACAATGCCCCTCTCATTACCTTCTGCATACCTCAACCCCATTGAAAAGGGGTTAAGTCAAATGTAACAGCCTCTTATCCAATCAAAATGCCTGCTTC
This sequence comes from Myripristis jacobus, assembly GCA_900302555.1. Taxonomy (NCBI): domain Eukaryota; kingdom Metazoa; phylum Chordata; class Actinopteri; order Holocentriformes; family Holocentridae; genus Myripristis; species Myripristis jacobus. The sequence continues at coordinate 14,896 of OMLB01056524.1, forward strand.
TAACATGCAAGAGAACACAACCAATGAGGTGTGGCCTCGGCATGTTCCCATTCAAAGACTAAATCTAAAGGTTAATGATGGTCTCGAGGTGGCTTGGCACAGCCTGCGAATGCCATCGGTGACGATCTGCAAAGAGCACCGGCCAAACTCTGGCGTTCACCTCGGCCCTGCCGCACGTCTGGAGCTGGGAGCCGGGACCATGATGCATCACGGTTCATTTGTATGGAATGGTAATGGATGAATAAGGAAAATTCAATCACCTGAGCTCCTTCTTGACATCTTCATAGTCGGCCTGTTCGTGGAGCTTCTCTTCCAGTTGCTGGTATTGGAGAAGACAGACAGAAGTATATCACATCATATGGATATCTGTTTTGTTTTTTGTTTTTTTTTAATTCAGAAAAGCATAGTATGCTCATCCACCAGCAGGTGGTTGTCCTTATATTGGCAGTGTGGAAAACAAGGTGTATAAATAGAAGTTTATTGTTAGTTAACAATAAAAAGACTATTTTGTCTATTTTTGTATGCATTTTGTGTACACTTACTTTTGTAGGAGTTTGACTGTGTCCCAAAAGCAAAAAGCACACTACATATAAACAGTACCGACAGTCTGCTCGTCTCCACACGAAGCTGCTTTGCCAGTTAGCACGAGAGGAACTCACAGTCACATGCGATTTGCTTTTCACATGTAATTTACAGTTTTCACATGTGAAAAGAAAACAATGTCGATCAAGAACTAGATGTTTTCACATGTGAACGATGTATTTTCATGACTGAAAGTTTCTATGTGAAAAGAAAACTGGTCACACCGAGTCCTGGGTCACATGATGGGCTTCTCGAATTTCCACACGGGAACGAAACATGAACTCACATGTGAAATCAACCACATGGAACACATTTTGGATCACATTTTCCAAAACCACATGCGGTTATTCCACATGTGATTTTGGTGAGGGTGACCCCGGAGGAGCTGCGGCGTGCGGCCGGACTCACCCTGAGCGCTGCCTCCTTGGCGCTCAGCTCGTGCCTCAGCTGGCTGATCTGTGCGGTGGAGGCTTCGCGGATGCTGTCGAGACTGACCTGCAGTCTCTGGATGTCCTCCGCCAGCTGCAGCACCTCCCGCTGCTTGGCGCTCAGCTCCACCTCCAGGTTGGAGCGCGACAGGACCTCCAGGGCCTGCTCCTGTGGAGGGGAAGCTGCTGTGACTGGAGCGACCCACAAACCAACAGCAAATAGCTCTCGTGCCCGTGGATGAAGGTGGAACATGCGGTCACACAGAATGTCAACTGATATATCAGTTAAATATCAACAGCATCAATTATATTCCAGCAGCACACCGACATACAGTATCTATTGACATTCTGTTGTATATGTTGTATGTGTGAGACTGAAAGAAGCTGCTTTATTATGAAACCCACCAGCGTTCTGGGTAAGATACTAGCTGGTTAGCTAACTTATTGTATATATACTATATATATACTATACTATACTAAGTATGTATACTATACTTACTATGCTAAAAATACACTGAATTCTGACACAAATTATAACAAGGGGGGGGCGATGTGGCCTTAAAATAATATCACGATATTTCAGGGTATCTGTTACAGCTCTCTCTAATACTGCACACACACCCATATTATCCTGTCCTGTTACAGCTCTCTCTAATACTGCACACACACCCATATTTCCCATATATGCTGTTACCTAAAATGATTTCACAAGCAGTTTTTGCCTTGTGCAAACTGAGTGGGGGTGTATCAGAGGTAATGGGGTATTTCATGGACGTTTTGTGTCATGGGTAATTACATCACTGAATCTGACAAAAAGCCATTGCAGAAGATTAGTTATTATCTTGTTTGAAACGCCTCTGACAACATACCATATCTGGAGCTTTCTGGATCTGAGTGGCCAGCTGTAGGGACTTATTGGCAGACGTCAGCTGTTCTCTAAGAGCATCGGCCTCCCGCTGAGCTTCGTCTGCTCTCTGTGGACACAGAAATGGCAAAAAGTTTGGCAGAAGAAGGGGCTGCGTTGTAGACGGCAGTGGTCTGTGAGGTCATTAAACACACCACCACACGAGGATTCTTTTCGCTAATATTATCATTTCTAAAACTGTGTTCATGTCTCGCTCATAGGGCGGTCCCTGTTGACCTGTCAGCTGTGCTGCCCCCACGATTCCCAGCGCTGCTGCTCAGTTTTGCTCTTATCTGTAAGCTTCCTGAAAACCTAGTAAACCACAAAAAAACTGCTTAAAAATATACAAATTAATAATTTGTTTGAACTGTAATTTAAGTAGGAATGCAGATTGCTATGGCAACTCCTTTAATGTTTGGAATAGCTTTGGTTGATCAAATACATAAATATTATGGTGATATTACAGGCTGCCTCGTGTGCACATTTATCACCAGTGGGTATGGGACGGGTATGGGACGGGTATGGGACGGGGGGCTGAGTGGGTCCCGTGCGTGATGACTTACAGCTCAGCAGCTCAGGCAGAAGCAGCTTGTCTGCTGCTGCTGGTCATTCACACAAACATTCTGCTGCTCCTTCCACACAGATGCTGAGGCGGAGAGAATCAGGCATGGATGACAAATCTGTGTTTCTTTCCCTTTACCCAGTTTCCCCTCAGGGATCAATGAAGTATTTCTGATTCTGATTCTGATTCTGGGTACATGGATAGCCCAGCCAGCCTGATATTCAATATGAAAATTATATCCGGATCAGCACCCGATTCCGACACCAGTATCACTCCTGTCTGACACCTGTCCATGCTGCCTGCAGGTCACGCTGAGGTTAGGAGAAGTTATCGATCACAATATTCAACGTTGCTCTGAGTGCAGCCCCGAACCCATTTCTCTTTGATATCCTGGCACCAACATTATTTGATGTGCACCTTTGGGCATGAATGTCAAATATGCAGGTATGCATGCATGTTTGGTTCATTTGTGCTTCAGATGAACTCATTAAAGTCCTTGGAAGCATTTACTCTGTTTGTTGTGATTCCAGTTTAAACCAGTGTGGATTTTTTGGTATTTAAGTCACAGACAAACTGAATATTCTGGCAGTGCATGATAATCCTGATGAGTGGCTTTTTTCAGTAAAGGGCTTTGGTTTTTAAAATTAGCACCTGGTACCTCTTCTTTACTTTACTTTATTAAGATATTAGAAATTTCAGCGATATCAAATTTAAAAAGAAAGGGGAAAAACTTTTCTCTGGTTGCCACAAATTTGAGCAATTTATAGATTTTATTGTTTACTGACAAGACAAATACATATTTCCGTACTGTAGCTTGACACAACATGGCAATATTTATTAATTAGCAAGAGGATTACATCATGTTTTACACAATTTCTCTGTTTCAGTTCCAAAAGCTTGTGCTAATGCACATCACTCAGCGTTATCCAACACAGCACAGAGTTACAGCAGCATTATAATGCCTCGGCACATGCTGGCACTTAAACATGCAACCTTTAGATGAATCATAATTCATCTTTATGGATTTATGAAAATGTAACATTTCTGACACTGCTGAGTTATTCTGAAAGTTGAAAGTAACAAGGCCTCGATCTGATATTTTTGTAAGTACATTCCATGCTTGTATTAAAATCATATTTTATTAATGCAATCACACAAACCTTTGTAATCTTAAGATTTGCCGATGTGTGAAAAGATGATTACTGCCATCTATTCAAGCCAAGAAATATGTCAAGAAAACATGCAAATGAAATATATAATGACAACCAAACACTAGTTTATCAATAAATAATCCTTTGTGTTTTATTTAAATCTCAGAAAGTGAACCCCCAGTGGATAAGAATGACAAACTCTCTGCAAGTTCTCTCTCCATAAATGCTGATTGGCACTGAATATATTATATATTTTATATATTATAGTGAATGGGAAAAAAAACATCTTTAAGCACCAGCTTTTAACTTACAGGTTTGTTTGACCAAAAAACAAACAAACAAACAAAAAACAAACTTTAAACCATCACAAACAGTTTCCCACCCAAAATACCTGGGTAAAGTTTAGTTTACCTTGTCATTTTGTAAAGTTTAGTTTACCTTGTTATTTTGTAAAGTATAGTTGACCTGGTTATTTTGTAAAGTTTAGTTTACCTTGTTATTTTGTAAAGTATAGTTTACCTTGTTATTTTGTAAAGTTTAGCTTACCTTGTTATTTTGTAAAGTTTAGTTTACCTGGGTATTTTGTAAAGTATACTTTACCTGGTTATTCTGTATAGTTTACCTAGGTATTTTGTAAAGTTTAGTTCA
>OMLB01056540.1:0-19282 GCA_900302555.1 Myripristis jacobus
TTTATGACCACCATGTACCCATCCTCTGATGGCTACTTCCAGCAGGATAATGCACCATGTCACAAAGCTCAAATCATTTCAAATTGGTTTTTTGAACATGACAGTGAGTTCACTGTACTAAAATGGTCCCCACAGTCACCAGATCTCAACCCAATAGAACATCTTTGGGATGTGGTGGAGCTTCGTGCCCTGGATGTGCATCCCACAAATCTCCATCAACTGCAAGATGCTATCCTATCAATATGGGCCAACATTTCTAAAGAATGCTTCCAGCACCTTGTTGAATCAATGCCACTAAGAAATAAGGCAGTTCTGAAGGCAAAAGGGGGTCAAACACGGTATTAGTATGGTGTTCCTAATAATCCTTTAGGTGAGTGTATATACTCCATGCACATAATTCAAACATACATGCACAAGAAATGGATAATGCTTTCATCAGAGCACAGCTGCACGCTATTGTGAAGGCAATCCTGGACAGAATACCTACCGAATGCTTTGCTGTGGTTCTCCACTGACAAACAGCACCATATGGAAACCTCGCCGGGTTTGAAGCCAACAGATAATCCAGAAGTGTTTATCATAAAGGTACAATAAATTCACCATCTGTTTCCTGGCTGGAGCTCCAGGGTGAATAAATCTACAAAAGACATTTGAAGGTCTGTGTATTTCAGTTCCAGTGCGACGCGGGGCCGGCCGACTCCAATGACTCGAAGCTTCAAAGCTGCGATCGTTGCCGCGGTAAAAACGGCAAAATTAGTGTTCGAATAATCTCTTTATTTATTCATGTATTTATTTATTTATTTATTTTTAAGGATATGGTAAACGTAAGTTGACAATACAGCATGAGAAAACAAACTGCGCAATGGAGCCGGAAGGACAGCAAAAGACACTGCAGGTCGATGGGGTGATATTAAAATGTCCAAAACAGTTTTGATATCTCCATAGGACTTCAGATGCTGGTCATATAATTCAGGGTCTTGCTGCAGCTGGATTATCAACTTTTCATTGTCTAAATGTGCAGTAATTTTATACAGAATCTAACATCACATCATATACAGGTAGCTAAAAAAACAAAACAGCACTGATTACAATGTAAAGTGATGTCCTGTGTGTAATCAAAAACATGCAATCACACACAGGACAGGAAATCAGTCCATATCCTGAACATATAAATATTTATACACAATGGCATGTACAGGTGGAGTGTATTAACCAGGGTGACTATCAGTTACTAATAATGCTTGTTGAGTATCTATCATTTAACTATTATTCTAATCACTGTTAAAAACGACTGAACACAAAGGTACAGGTTTTTTCCCCACTCTCTCCCACTCACTCATCACATAATTAACTCGTTGGTGTTGTTGGCATAACCCCCCTCCTCCCCGCCCACATCATAACAAAGCTTTCAACAATATGGAATTATTGCTGTCAAGCTTCGAAGTCCAAAAAAAAAGGGGTATTCAGGACAGCTCGAGTACAATGTGGCTCCTTGGCACTGTGAAACCAACCGAGGTGCCTTGAATAAAAAAGGGGCTTCACTGGACTGAGCAGCCAGACTGTCTGTGTCTCAGAGCTGAATGAAGCCGACCTGAGGGGAAGGTGCGTGATTGGCAGCAGGAGTCAGGCAGAGAGAGAGTGGAGAGGAGGAGGGAGGGAGGGAGAAATGAGGAGAAGCTGATTTTACAGCCCGCAGCCCTCCACAGCGGTGCACATGCTCGTCCCCTCAGGCGGACGCTGATTCCATACAGCCGTTTTTCCGCGCTGCCTGGAGCTGGATCGCTGCCACCTCGACTTCACACGGCAGGAAAATCTGATTTGTTCTCCAGACCTGGTCTTTCAGGCTCTCTGTCCACACTGAGACGCACTCTTGCTGCCATATCGACACTGGATGTGATGGATGTGATGCAGGCATCCTTTCACATATAGCCCTCTGACTGAATGAGGCTGCAGCCAATAAGCTAAGCCCCGGTGTCATACAGCACGCTGGCAGTTTCCAGTCATGGTTGCAGCTCGCTCTCAGTGCCGGAGACGATGCCAGCGATGGACGGGGTTGAATTCTCCCGGCTCTCCATGTTCGTCGTTTGCTATGTTGCTGTTTGTTTACATTGCTAACTGCTTGATTCACAGCATCATGGAAACCGAATGGCTAGAACCGGCGTGGATCTCGGGTTGACAGTGAATCAAAGTATTTCCGGGTGGTTTTCACCTTACCGCGGCATCAGCTGTAGCGCTCCCTGTTGCCGGCGTCGACACAAGAGTTTGTTTAAATAACTTCATTGAAACTTCCCGTCATGACAAAAGAGGAATCTCACTGGTCGTTGGATCTCTCTCAGCTCCCAATCTCTCGCAACTCCCAGCAAAAACGAGGGGGGAAGTTAAAGTTAACGCACGAAAGCAGTAAAAACACTAATATTAACTAATTAGATGTGAGCTAACGTCATCCTAACTAGCTGTGTTGCTGTATACAAAGTTAGTGAATGATGCTCTTGAGTGTCTACAGCTGTTGCCTTGGTGACGGGAACCACCCACTCAATTTTGCCATGAACCAAAGATGTGAGGCAGTTCTACCCAATTTTGTTCCTATGCACAGCATTTAACATGCATAAGGTGTCATGCTGGGGGAAAAACACATTTTGAAGCCGAGCTGCATGTCCACGTCTGAAAGTGACTTGTATGAGTTGAAAATTGGATTCAATGTTAACTTTTCACTGTTCACACATGCAAAAAAAAATACTCAGCTTACATAGGATATGCCAAGAATCTGAATTAGAGCTGCTTCTTTGAACCTTCCCTAAGAGACACACTCCCTCCCAAATCCAACAGACCCATCGCTCTACATCCAGGTGTCTGCCTCGCAGTCTGAGCCCCAGCTGTTGACTCTGTAAACTGTGTGGCACCTCGAGGGCCAGACAGACAGGCGCACAGCACAGACAGACCGGTCCTTGACAATGCATCAGCCATAATTGCCTGAAAGGAGAGCTGATTGCTGCTTTCCATCGAGTAACCCTGTTTTGGAGAAGCTCTGCAGGATATCTAAAGACACTCAGACAAAATAAATTAAACTCAACAGCTCAAAGCCGACACCATCTCAAAACAAGGGAGAACTGACAAGAAATCATTTTAATAACACTATTAAACTATTAATTCTTGGTCCTCTACTTTTTTTTTTTTTTTTGCAGCTGTCAGATAAATTCCAGTGCTTTCCTCCCCTCCTTCTTCTTCTTCATCTTCCTGTGCTGGATGCCTCAAACCATCGCAGGAAATTATTGAACTAGAAGGTACGATTTCCACACTTTATCAAATAAACCAAGGTGCAGCTGATCGACTCGCTGCTGGGATACTTCACACACCGGCAGACCTGCAACGGCTGATGGGCTGAACTCAGACAGCCAAATCAGCTATGCATGGACCTGTCAGAGCAACAAAATGTGAAGCGCCCGTCAAAACTTACACGAGCTGCTGGGACAACCCGCTGGCATCTGTTGGGTGCCAAACCCAAAGCTTCCACGTTGTCTATGTGGGTAAAAGAAAAATAAAAGCAATAACAAATGCAGAAATGATCTCCCACCTCGTCTCATGACAGGACTGGAACTTAAAAACAGATATGAAGTCTTACAATCCACCGGATGCAGTTGCCAAACCTTGCATTCACATACTGTACAACGGGTGTGGTCTGCTACCTCTGGCCCAGTTAGAGCGGAAAACATGTGGCTTACCAGCAGTGGGTGCACTGGTGTGGAGAGTGCAACCTCTTAGCATCCGTCTCGTAGCTGACACTGATTATTGTGCTGACCCCAATTCTGCTGACATCAATCAAAATCAATCCTGGTGTAAGTCTCACAATCAAGCCACTTCCCGGGCTCACGCTTGAATTTCCGAAACCCAGCGTGCAGAGACTCAATCGTGGAAGGTGTGCTAAGTGGGAACATGGAAAACTATTGTTTTATGAGACTGCAATCAGACACATAACAAGGTAGAGCACAGAAATACTAACCTCGTGCCTGGAAGTCGAGATAATTGCAGTGCATGTGTATTGATGGAAATTAACTGTACTTTAACACATTCCACATACTGTGAAGGCTGCAATCCCCTTCCCCATGACAATACACTGTTCCCACCACTTGACTGCTGAGCGAATGACAGTATGAACAGCAACAAGAAGGATCCCAGGGCTCTTTGTGTGGACAATGAGCCCAGAAGACGCAACTTGTTGCAGCTAAAAGCAGCAAAGCCTGAGTTGTTATCGCCCGATCGCAGTAAACAGTTGTAAGGACTGGTACAGAGGTTGGCGTTGACACTGTCTTACAGCACAAAGCACTAACTTTATTATAACCAGATGCAAATTCAGCTTTATTTATAGTCCTTAGTCTCAAAGGGCTTTCCAGGCCCAGAGTTCATAGAAAATGGCACCTGAACATAAACCCTGATGGTGGGCTAATGAGTCATATACCTAAAATATTAACTTTTTTCCCCTCTAATACATAGAAAATTGAAGGCTTAGGTTGTTTTTCTAATTTCCTGAGTTTGTTATTGCCATGATTCGGTGTTTATGGACTTTATGGACTCTATTTTGGGGGTTTTGGTTTCCCGTGTTTGCTCTGTGTGTTGTTGATGATGCTCTGGTTTATACTTTAGCTCTTGTTTCCCTCTGTTATTCCTCTGCCTTACGCAAGTTCTGTTCCAGACAGTCTGTAACCTCTTGTGTCCCTGTCGTCACTCCAGCTGTGTCTTGCTCTTGTGATTGGTTCTCTGTGTTTGTATACCTGTGTGTTTCCCAGTGTTATCGTGATAGAAAGCTGGTAATAAATAGTTATTATCTTCAGTCCCTGAGTCCTGCAGTCTCCTGCTTTTAGGTCCACCTGCCCGCATCAAGTGTGACAGCTGAGCTATACAATCAGAAACTATGAAAAAAGGAAAATTATGGTCGGAAAGCCAAAATTGCTAAATATTACGTCACAAGTGGATACAATTACCAAAAAATTAAGCTATAAATGCAACCGAGTATAGGTAAGAACCAAGACAAAACCTTTCCTTTTTTTAAAACGTGCACACAGTGACTCAAAAAACACAACAAAAAAAAAAAAACACAAAGGGAGTAACATGGACTAGGCTGTCTAGATGAGAAAGGAAAAAAGTGGTACATTAATCAGCTTTGAGTCATATGTGCATTAAAAATATATATTTTCACCAGACCTTTCCAAGGAAATGCAAGATGGAGCTTTTCTTATCACTTACAATAGACTATCATTGAAGATGGCAGTAAGTGAGATGGTGAGATGATAAAAGTGGCCTCCATGGGGTGTCCAAGTCCACGAGGCCTTGAATGACGTTCTGTTTGAATGCTCCAGGTGTGGATGTGGCATTTTGCAAGTGACTATTTCAAAAGGGGAAAAAGAAAACATTTGTTTTGGGCGAGTTATGAATGTAGTGACGTCAAAGCTCTGGAAATCACAGTACGCAGGCAAATCTCATTGTTGGTGAAAATCTCTTGACGCAGCAGCTGACAAAAGATGTGCATAGAATTATGATTCCTGTATAAAGATGTGCCATTGAACATGCCTGTAGTTTTGTATTAGAGTACATATGAGTGTCTATATGATATGAATAAATATATACCAGTGACGTGGGCTACATTATTTGCTGAGTCTCAAGAGAAAAAAAAAGGTAATGAGCAATTCATATTGTATATGGTGAGTGTGCTTTTCGTCCTATCTTTGAATGAGGTGTACATTTTCTGAAATTATCTTGAAAATTTTAAAGATTTTAAAAGATTTTTAAATGATTTCTACCATCTTTTTCTTTAATTTTTGAAGGTTGGATGGTACAAAACACACCAATACTTTTATTTTTGTGGAACAGTTATCCAGTGTTGGAAATATGGCAACCAGGAACAATGGAGGCGTGGTCACTTTGGTTAGTTTGGCAATTTGCTGGCCAATCAGACTGTGGTGCATCTTATCAGCTAAACATACCGTCGACCAATTAGAGCAGTGGTTCCCAAATGCTTTTTTTAACCGAGGCACCCCTGAAAATATTCCTCCTCCCCAAGGCACCCCAACTCTATGAAGGTTTAAAAAAATAAAATGCCTCCAAGCTCAAACTAAAAACAATACACCATAAATTTGTATGAAAATGAGTATTTAAAACTGAGTCACAGCAATCTAAATCAGTGTCCAAATCCGCTGCCCAGGTAGTCACATACAATTTATAACACTCTTGGAAATAACAATAATATTATCAAGAAAATGACTGAAGAAAACATTATGAATAATGCATTGGCTCTTTTGTTTCGGCTGAAAATAACACCTTTTTGTAAAAATGAAATTCAGCCCTAATTCTGGTTATTATTATTTTTCATTTGGACCATACAGGTAACTGACAGCTTTTATGAAATAATGACCCTAAGAATAATAATCGGAATAGAATGACCGGTTTAAAAACAATTATGAAAATTCAGAGGAAGCCAAAACAAAATTAAGACTATATCAGGCACATTTGTGGGACATGCGTGCCTGCCTCAGGGACACACATTAAGCCAGGGAAGAGAAAGACAGGAGGTTGGGAAGATGATGTGGCAAAGTTTCCCCTAGTTGGGCCAGATCAGGTCAGGAAAAACTGCTCACCACATGTACGAAAAGCTTCAGAAACATGAGTGCTGGAGTCTTCAAATATGATGCTCAGGAGTCAGGCAGAGTCCAGAGTAGGCAGGGTTTTATTTATTTATCTTTGACAGATTCCCTCATGAACCGGCCAACTGAGGCTCGCTGGCCTCTACAACTCTTTATATACAGTGCTGTTTAGAGGGCCATCCCAGCATTTACGATGGAGCTGGGGGACAGCCCTCTTTCGTTCCTTATTTAACTCATTTTTCCGACCTAAATATAACTGTGTCAAAAGTACTTTCCTTCGACACCACTGTAGCTTGCCCTGACAAGTCCAGACCCTGACACAATTATATTCAGCCCTGGTTCCTACTCAACTTTTAAAAAAGTCTCTTTTTACTCACACAAATGTAATTTCTAGCAAAATCACTTATCAGTCATGATTATTTATATTATACATTGCTACTGTTCACTGTTTTTATCTTAAAAGAGCTTCCACAAAGAGTAAGAGCACCTTGATGGCGATCCCTGAGAGGGATGGATAGTCGGGTCCCACAAGCAGCCAAAACCTGTCCAAACACTGTTGACAACATTTCAGTTTCAGCGTGCGGTCCATTAGTAGCTCCGCGAGTTCATCTTGAGCTTTGCTGCTCAAATTAGTGGCTGATGCTGATGAAAACAAGCAAGAAAAAAAGGGACACGAGTAGGAAACAGTGACCCGTAGCAACATGTATGTTGAACTTGACGCACAAAACAACGCACAAAGTTGGGTCTACCATTAGATTGAATTTACTATTTTTAAATCTGAGCAATGTCTGTTTTATTCGCTTATGAACTCCATTGTGCATGTGATAAAATAAAGTTTATATGTGGCAAAGTTTATTAAGGTGGAGGAAAATTATAATGTGAAGCAAGCAGATCCTGTGACACCCCTGGACATCTGTCACGGCACACCGGGGGGACGCCGCACCCACATTGGGAACCACTGAATCACAGCATTCATTAAAGCTGGCTTGCATAAGACATCATTTACACCAGGAAGTAGACTGAAATTCTACATCCATTTGATTCTGCTGACAACCAGAGGGTGAGTTTTTCAAAGGGCATAAGGCAAATTCCCACATTGCTGACAGCTATAATAACTTGGATAACTTCACATTAACAGGGTCTTTGTTAAATTATGCCACTAATTTGAGAAATGGATTCCCATTACATTGGACCGTTAATGAGTCCCCATCTCCAGCCTCGGTAGAAAGTTTGCCCTCAGCAAGCAACCTCAAGCGCTCATTTCCCTTCGTTCCATTTCTTAGCTTTGCTTCCTCTAGCTTTAATCTCTCCAATTCACACCCTTTCTTTAACTCCCAAGCTTGAAACTATTGCCTATTGCTCCACAACTTGAAATGCATGCTCCTGAGCTACCAATTCTAAAGTCTGCCTTTTCTAAAATCTGCTTTTTATCTGCCTTTTTTGACTGCATCTGTAATTTTTTGTTTTGTTTTGTTTTTTTGGGCAAAGTTTAAATCAGATAAATTGCAAAACCCAGAAGCAAAACCATATGGTGATGAAAAAGAAACTGGCTTTTTATGTTTTTTAACTTATTTTTCATTTCAACTTTTTGGCATAGCACAGACTGCAGAAACAAAACAAAGTAATAATCAAACCTCCATCCTTGGTGCTGTGCATCACCGTGATCCCTCATGCGCATCTGCACCATCAAGGTGCTAATCATAATCCACATTATCAAGCTACTCATTACAGACCACATTAACAAGGCACTCCTTTCAGTTTTGTTGACTGTCAGAGGGCATGGGGGATAAGCCAAAAACAAAAAACAAAACAAAAAAACACACAAACAAGGCACCTGCCCTTAGTGAGATTTTACAGCTACAGTCTTATTTTATTGCACTAGTAACATAATAGCTGGATTTATTTTACTGAAATCTCTGGAAGTGGTAACTTGACATAGATATTTTTCAATGTTCAGCATCACATCTCTGCACATTCACTGATCCATCCTGTCATTGGTTTTAGCTGAGCAGCCCAGAAATAGAAGCTTACAACCTCCTAACCTATGTCTATGGCTTCCATTTTGTCTGCATATACTGTATAAAGAAAAGCCAAGGTGATATATATATTTTAGATGACGTACTGTTGTTTAAGGATCAGACAAATATAGCAGGACATCGTCTGCATATAAAAATAATTTATGCTCTTCCTCTCGGACCACGATGCCTTTTATGTTCCTATCGTGTCTGATTAGCTGAGCTGAAGATTTGATGCAGATTGCAAATAAAAGGGGTGGTAGTGAGCACCCCTGCCTCCATCCCGGAGGAAAGGTTTCTGATCTATTCCCATTAACTCCAAGGCCTGTGGGTTTGAATAAAAGTGTCTTAATCCATTTGAGGAAGTTGGGTCCAAAATTTATATGTAGTGTTTGAAATAAAAATTGCCAGGCTATGCAATGAAATGCATCCTGCATGTCTAGAGACAAAAGCATAGCCTCCTCTCCTCCTCTCTCCAAATAGGTCATTATATTGAGGAGTCAAAGGATGATGTCATCACAGTAGCCGAATTTCCCTTAGCAGATCAATGTAGTATTTCTGATTTCTGATAAGAGCTAAAGACTTCCCATGTACCCAGAACAGAGCCATACTGCTAAACATAATTCACCGCAGAGGGCAATGATGTCTTCTTTGACTTAAGTATGTCTGTTTGAATAAAGTGTCTCTACCATTTGGAAAGTTATATCTCTGTCTCCTGTGTTCACGTGAAAAGTGATGCAGTCAGGATACTGCAAACCTTTGGCTATCTTCATCCATGTCCAAAACCAATAAAGAAAAACTGATCCTATGAAATTAAGGAAATGAGGTTTGACCAATACTAGGTAGACAAATTTAATCATTACACGGTTAACATAAAATTACAGAGCGGTATATGGCACCAAATTCTGTTTCTGATAGCTGCTAAAATACCTATCTCTAGTGGAACCCAAATATTCTAGGTCATCATATCATTGAAATTAATATTTTATAAAAATTAGAGCTCAGTGTCAGTCCCATTAGTTATAATCTATCATTCTGAGTCCAGTCCAGGTTGTTATTGATCTTAGCAATGTATAAGCAATCAGATAGCTCACCACCTGCATGTGATTACTGCTAACCGCATGTTTATTCATTCATTTCCTGACTTGTGCAGCTCCTTGTGATCCTCTATCACTCTCTGGTTCATCTATGGCTCCCTGCGTCAGTGTTTCCCTCTTGCCGTTTTCTTTCCACTTATATGAAGTTCTTTTCCCAGTCCTTCTTCCTTCCTGTTGAAATTCCCCGTGGCCGCAGTCCTTAAGCTACCTCCCATGCTGAGTTGAAAGATTTTAGGCCGTGTTTTAGGTGCACTTTTAGCATTGCCAGGTAAGGAGTTTGGATCTTTATGCTTTTTCTCCTTCAAGTGTTTTTTTGATCTGCATGTATTCCCGCTTCATCATCTGTAGTGCTGGTGAGCAGTCATGGTCCATCGATATCTTCTTCCCTTTGAACTGCAGATTTTTTTAGATTCCATGCCTTTGTGATTACCTTGTTTCGTCTCAAAGGTGAGAAACTTCAGGGTGAGTGATCTTGGGTGGTGCATTCGGATTTGCTGGTTTGTGCCGTAGGGATCGTTGCGCTCATTCCAGGTGCATGGTGAAGCCATCTGGTAGTTTCCGAATGTCTCTGATAACGTTCTCAATCCGTTTCACTGCATCTCCAGTTTCTGAGTCTTCCATTCACTCGCATTTTTCCTCCAGCATCCTGTCATGCTGTAGCAGACAGTCTGATAGCCGGTGGGAGCAAACGCCTCCATCCTCCATCATGCTAATGTGCTTTTCAACCTTGGCCATTCTTTCACCTAATCCCCCCACCACTTTCTCCACCGCGGTGATGGAATTTGTCGCATTCAGTTCCTCATTGTTTTCTTTTCTGAAGGTTCTCAGTTCAGACAAAATAGCTGAGCAAAGGTCTTCTCCCTCTGGTTCAGATAACAGATTTAGGACCATCACAGATAGGGACCCAATTATCGGCGGAGGGCATGTATACTGAGGGGTTTGAATCATCAGAGTGAGATAACACATGTAAACACATTACCCAGTTTCTTGCCATAACCTGGTTACACAAAATAACCTGTTTTTTTGTGTGTCTGTAAAAGCAGTAATTCCCACATTTTCAGTAGGCTTTATTGAAGGAAACGCAGGACTATTATTTCAGGAGGTATTTTCACAAGCCATGCCTCCAACCTCATACAGTACAAGCTCTGCCCAACTAGATTTTACGATTACAAGATGGCAACAATAACAAGCCAGGATTGTCTGCTTGGAAGACTATCATAGGCTATAATAATTATTATAATAATTATAGACTTGCAGCTTATGGGCCAAACAGTTTTGATTATTACATTTCAGGGCTACATTTCCATAGGCATGCCTTAAAGGCTTATTGCTAAACTCTGGTAAATGTCTTTAGACTATTACATACTGTATTGTAAGCGTGTAATCTGACTAATAAACAATAGGAGCATTAGGCTCTGGGACTTTAAATAAACAGGGCATGATGAAGCCCTGTGTCTGGAGACTGGACTTGTGAGTGGGTCACTTCATTTCTAACATGCTCTAATTTTCATGATGATATAGGGAAACAACTGCCCTGCTTTTTACTGATTTACTGCATTTACTTCCCCTGCTTCCTCTGAGCTACTTTGTAGTCGGAGGCAAATGGCAGTGAGGAAGAAGAGGAAACATGCAGTAGTGAGGACGATGTGATGCACCCAGAGAAACAGCAAGAAATGGCAAGGGCTCTGGACCAGGTTGTATTCAGGCTTGCATTTTCACAAAATCAGCACTCTGGAAAAATCATCACCATCCCACAGGATTGTGATATGGGCAGAAATAAATATAACAACACAGGGGGATACTATTAGGAATACTATTGAATTAACAGGGTTTCTCCGCGGGTACCTGTTTATAGACCCTGCTTTTCATGATGATTTGTAGTGTTTCCAGGTCATTCACACACTCTGGTTATAGAATAGCGTTTCTAACAAACAGCAGGTTGCTATTTGGCCATAGTAATGAATAATTAATTAATTTTACTGTTGCATATTAATATCAAAGTTTTTATTGCAAATAAATGTAAATACAGATTTTATTTTGCCCCCAGGCTGCGTTTCAGTTACTCTGTATGCGAATAAATTTTTTAGTAATAGCAAAAGAGAGAGTGGGGAGCGATCAATGCAGCTACATAAGGGGAACCACAGAGAAACGCAGAAACGGAGGGTGTTGTGGTGTTGGCGGGGTGTGAGATGCAACATCACCAACTGTGATGACAATACACAAGTGCAGCCAATGAGGCAGCTCGGCAAGCTTTGCTTCAGTCAGACAGTTCACATACTGTATATGGAGGTTTTTTAGCGGGGCATCCATTATTCCATGAGGGACTGATATCTTGAATGTAGGGAGAACTAATATTAAAGCTAATCAGAGACAGAAGTTCTACTTTTGTTCTTATTTGTATGCACCCAGCAGCCCACCTGCAGCAGTGAGCTGTTAACTGTATATATGATATTCACCATGCTCAGCAAAGCATATTACAGACACTGGAGAGCACTGATTGTGAGCAATGAGGCGGCGGTGGAGGACCCGCAGCCCTGTTCTCATGTTCTGCACGGCGTAGCAACAGATGCAGAGTCAGCAAACAGAGAAATGGTGCGGGCTTTGCTTAATTACTATTTCCAGTTGTAATAAATGCACTTTATAGCGCCTTTGTAAAACCAAAACTCTCCGTGCTTTACAGAGAGCGAGAGAAATAAAGGGCAAAACACAAACAGAAAACAAATGGAAACAGCACGAGATTCATTCATGCAGCACAAGATTAAAAACATGCAAACGTACAAATAACCTCATTTCCACCAACCAATTCATGGACATTTTGCCATATCTAATAAAATATGCTTGATGGAAACACCAAATGATGAATAACATCTCCAAAATGTGACTGGAAGGTTACATGCTCGCTTGATGTAGATTAACTTTTGATTTGATAAAAACAAATGTAATAATTGTATATGGAAACACAATGTCCACATGTACAGGTGAACAGGTGAGGAAATCAACACATTCCTTCATCTCATATTTGCAAAGCATGCAATGGCAATGTTTTATGGGAAACAGCAGTGGAGTGCAAAGATTTATAATGATTTGGAGGCACAGCCACGTAGCTGGAAAACAACTTGGTTGCCCATAGCGACAGTCAGATGATGATGACCTTGTAGGATGCATCATCATATGGCTCCCACAGGGGGTTTAATTCGCTTTAACAGATATTGTGAATATGCACCCCAATTATGGTGCATATATTTTGCAGTATTTCATCATTTGCAATTGATCCAAATGTTTAATGGACACGCAGCCACTGACTTTGCCAGCAGGTTTTCTTCAGGCAGACCATTTTGTGTTGTAGAGGCTTTGATGGTGCCCAATCACCTTTTGTTTTCACTCTAAACTCGTCCAGAAGAGCCCGCATGCTGTGTTGCAGCTCATATGGTGTATCTGAATATCTGAAATATCTGAAATGAACTGAAAATGTTGCAGCAATTTACCAGCACTTGCATCATAAATCAAGGTATACCTCGTTCAACACCTTGCAGCTTCACCACATACTGTGCAGAAGTGGCTGGTCGGAGATGAGCGTATATAAACATCTACATGTGCAAAACTGCGGCTCGGAGTGTCTAAGAAATAGACCTGGAGTTTGGGATTCATAGACATGCAGCCACATGCTGGTTTTTCAAGTCGCTGTTTTCAGAGGGGCAATAAAGCCTCCCAGCCGCTCTGCTGGTGC
Source organism: Myripristis jacobus (assembly GCA_900302555.1). Classification (NCBI taxonomy): domain Eukaryota; kingdom Metazoa; phylum Chordata; class Actinopteri; order Holocentriformes; family Holocentridae; genus Myripristis; species Myripristis jacobus. The sequence goes on from OMLB01056540.1 coordinate 13,472, forward strand.
TCCCCGCCTCAACACATTTTTACAAAACACAGTAGAAGTCGTGGCCAATAAACCCTGAGGGTCTGAAGGCAAGCCATCCATCCATTCCCAGAGCATGACCAAGAGCCATGCGGGAACAGCCTTTGACAGTCCATTAAAAAATATAAAGGAGTCCAATTCGGTCTTGCAGGTGTGAGAAAACCCTCGGAGATCCCTCAGCAATACATCCAACAACAACACACAGCCTCCTCGCACATCTCCATGTGATACATCAGCTCGATGTAGAGAGTGCTTTTGTTTTTCCTCACACTCCCTTTTTCTCTAGCCCAAATAAAAAATAGCTGAGCATATGCATTTCTCTGTAATATTACAAATCTAGCCGACACATTTTCTCAACCGCTGCGAGCCCAACTTCCATCTCTGTCTCTCCATCTCTGAGCCAAAGCAGCAAGAACCCTCCCAAATGAGGCTGATGAAAAAAAAACTGAACGACCAACAGATGTCTCTAATATGGGCTTAACCAGCATCCCACTACAAGTTCACAGAATTAAACTCCTCTGTCTTCATCTCTACTAAATCTCTCAGAAACTGAAATAAGATGCTGTTAGTTAATGGCAAGAAAAGCTGACATGAGGTATCTCACCTTTACATAGATGTATATATCAAAGTTTACTCTGTTTACTCTGTAGCTGCACAAGTTTGCATGTATCTGCTGTATCACTGCTCCTATTAATATGAATGATATCCCTAGAGACCCGAAATGAGGCTAAACTCTTTTTTGTCTGTCTTAGTGGTAGTCTTTTTTTTTTTTTAATTATTTCATCATATTTTTAGAATTTAAGCTTCTTATATCAGAGTTTAGTATTTTTGTTTATAAACATAAAGAGCCCTCTGAAAATGCCTGTTTGGCTCCAAGTATTAACCATTTATCTGAATTTCTGGCAAATGAAACGTATGTCTTTGTTTTGCACATTCACCCAAAATAGAATCACAAGCTAACTAAAATAATAACCGCAAGACGGTTAAAAAATCACGTATTAAGAATGACAATATAATTCTGCAACCATATTTGTGGCAAATTCCCATCTTTAGTTACAAGCAAATCAGTCTGGTGTCAGAGGTTCCTAGCCCTCTCTGAAAATATTGGTCTTGATTATGTCGGGGGTTGACCTCACTTGACTTGATTTGATTTGTTTCACGCTCCTGCTCCGCGTCTCCTCTCAGAGATGACAACAAACACAAAAGGTGCGGTGCATGAAAAGCAGTCGTGGGCCTGCTCTTGACAGCGCTGCGGTTGTTAACGCTGATTGGTGACAAATAGGGCATAATGGTCAGTTTCATTTCACTCAGTCGCACTCGAAACAGTATTTCTACGGTTTATACCATACAGCGTGCTTTATGTAATACTTTTGTGAGGTGTAAACCAATATTTTCCACTAGACCGCCAAAGCTGTGCAATGCTCAAGTGCTTTGCTTGTGAAATCAAACAGAGGTGGCAGTAAACTCTTGATAAATGAATCTAGCAAAACGCTGCTCTCCTTGACTGTACGTGGCTGGACCCCGGGGGCCTCTCTCTGTCATAAATGTGGCACAAACTCTCCTGTTAGTACAGGCAATTTTTTTGACCTAATCTATTAAATCTCCTGTTTCCAGTTGCTGGACTTCATAGCAAACATACTAACTGATGTGGATGAATGCAAAACCAAATAAACCATGAACATATGGACAAAACTGAGTACTTAGCTGATTGTTCTTGTTATAAATCTAACTGTAAGGAGAAAAAAAGGAGGTCTGAGTTTTTTCTGAACCTTGAAACTGGTATGTCACTCACTGTCTTACTGACTTTTTTCAGAAACGAGATAGTGGAGCCTCCTAGTGGCAATTTAAACTTTGTTAGGGATGGCTCAGAGCCAATATACCGGAGCCTCCTAGTGGTGACAAATAAACATTGCAGGGAACGGGGTCCAAACCAACTGTTGTAGTTTCATTCAAAACTGACAGACTTGAGTAGCTCACATATCCATTGGCCAAATGCAGAAAGCTAAAAGCAGCAAGATGTTGGTGTGCATGCTGTGGATAGGTGAGAGGCCAACAGCTGTCTTAATTAAAGAGCAGCAGTTCCTTCACTTGTAGCTTTTAGCATGGACCCAACGACGCAAAATGTTAATTGATAGAAACTGGAAGAAACTCTTGTCCACAGATGATGAACTGTATGTATGACCCTGGAGAGTTTCTGTTATGAGACAGCTGCATGAAAGCATCAAAGCACAGCAGTACACACGCCCTACAGACACACATGATGATGGAAATATTCAGACCTGAAGATAATTCACCTATTCCAGAGGTGGTGGCTTGCTTAGGGTCAAATACAGATAGATAGATTTACTTTATTGATCCCAAACTGGGAAATTCCCAAAACTGGGAAATTCCCACACTGACCATAGAGCTTTGAGGAATTGTGTGGACTGATTTTCAAGCAGGACAGTGACCCTACACATACATTAAAGGACCATACTTGTGATTCTGCATGTTTAGTGTAATATCAACAAAATATACTATACACTTCATGTTTCTGCTCATCTCCAATATTATTTTTCCAACCTGTCATCTAGCCATTGGTTTTCATTCGTTCCACTATGATACAAAAAATAACTTTAAGAGACTTTGAAAGCTCTTCACACCAATATTTCATCACCGTAATAAAGTCCTCCACGTTAGTTTTACTAAAAGCAGCAGCAGAGTGAAACGCTCCCTCCGCCGGGGAAAATAGTCCCCAGGGAAATGTTTGCTTTACACAGCCAGTTATCAGTTCTGTGCTTTATGACTTTGTTAGCCTCAGAAGCAGAACATCAAAAGGTGTCTATTTCAACCAAAAATTCATATTTAAAAATAAAGGGATTTGGATTATATGTTGTGCCATCTTCAACACACCCTCGCATGATTTGCAAAATGGTTTGTTGCAATGTGGGTAAACTGTATTAAATGGGCCGAACATTAAAAACCACTGGTATGGTCCTTTATAGCTATGCCAAGTCTGTCTGAAGTGCAAGGAACAGCAGGCAGGCAGCGCTGACTTCCATGGCCTTTCCTCCACAGCGAGTCACCACATCTCAACTCAAATTAACCTCTTTGTGAACCCTGGAACAGAGAAGGGGAAAACAGCGTGCAACATCACAAAAGAGTGTCGGTATAGCGCGGATTCTCAACTTCTGCACAAAACTTGTCGAACTTGAGCCAGACAGAGTGCAAGCTGTCCATCCTCCAATTTTCAAGCCACTTATCCTGCAGGATTGCCGTGTCAACAGGCCCAGCGGTGCAGGCCAGGCCTCTCTTTCCCTCGCAATTTCCACCAGCTCCTCCCGGGAAAATCCCGAGCCATTGCCAGGCCAGCTGAGCGATATAATCCCTCAAACCTCTCCTGGGTCTGCCTCAAGGCCATTCAGACTTCTTAATAAACCTCCCAAGGCAGACAATTCGGGCATCCATATTAGATGCTCGAGCCGCTTCAGCTGACTCCTATCAACGTTAGAGGAGAAGCAGCTCTACTCGGAGATCTTCCTGGCTTGTTGAGCTTCTCAACCTCTTACAAAGCCTGCAAACCATCTGTGAAAATTCATTCCTGCTGCTCGTCTCATTCTTCCAGTCACTACCCAAAGCTTGTGTCAACAGATAAGGGTTGGGACAAAGACTGACTCGTAAAAAGAGAGTTTCCCCTTCAAACTCAGCTCCCTTTTCCACCACTATGGTCTGATGAAGTGACTGTGGCTACTGCACTTGACTTCCGGTACATCTCCCTTCACTTGCACGGGGCATCTTACTTTTAACCAGGAGAGAAACATCATTTAAACTCCGCACACTGTAAACCTGATGCCTTTTCCATTGCTGCACCCAATGCCTCCACTACGGTTGTGTGCTGTGAGCTGTTTATGTGCAAACAACAGTCAAAATCCTCCCGAGTGCAAGTCTAAATCACAGAGTGACGCACTCATTCGCTGTGATTACGCAGCAGCCAGCATTCCCGTCTGGTGCCTCTCACCTCGGGCAACTCTGGTGGAGTAACAAAAAGACCACCCCTCCCCCCAAAAGGAGCCTTGTTCCAGCACCACAGCACCAAAGCTGCACGTTGAGGTGAGCCCAAACTTCATCTAGTGAGTACCTCCAAAATTCACAAGCTGCTTCACTCACAGTGCCGTGTGGTGGTGTTGAGATACAGAGATTAAAAAAAAAAACAATACAATAACAATGCAAATAAAAGACATTATAAAAATAGAAAAATAAACAGAGCATGAGAAAAATTCAGTGAGGACCCAAGAATAAAAATAAATAAATACATAAAAAGGAATAGGCAGAGTTAATGAGGTTAAAACCTTGTTGTAACTTGGGGAGTGTGTAGTAGAAGGAGCTCACAATGGACAATTTTTTCAACTGCAAGGAAGGACTGGAGTGGGTTTTGTGCTGCGTGGAAAAAGCACAGACCTTCAAATAAAGACCTCTAACAAGCAGCGAAGAGAGAGAGAGAAAGAGAGAGAGAGAGAGAGAGACAGAAAGAGAGAGAGAGAGAGACAGAGAGAGACGCCTTGTTTGAAAAGGATGTGTGTTTACATTTCCGTATGTTTGTACTGTTTTTGTGTGCAAATGTGGGTGTTTGCAAATTTGCAAGTGTACATCTGTGTGTCTATGTGTGTGTGTGTGTGTGTGTGTGTGTGTTTCTGTGTGAGCACAGTTGGATGAGAAGGGTTGCACGGAACACATGCATGTGCACTCGCACACACCAGCTTACATCAGCTCATTGTTTAATCACCCATCACAGCGCCTGTAAATCAGCCCAGAGAGCGGCCATATGTCACGCTGCCTCCTCCTCTCCTCTCCTACCCCACGCCGGGCTTTACCTCCATCTGTGGCAGATGGCCGCGCTGCAGCTGACGTTACCATGTATCTTTAAGCATCGTGCATATGTCTTTGGTTTCTGTCTCATTTGGCTACGGCGTCATTACGTGGACTTGGACCACTTAGCGCCCTGCCCCCGGGAATCTAACTGAAGACTTTTCCTTGACCTCTCTGTACGTCACAATAACACCGGCTGCATTTCCACGAGCACTTCACACACCATTTTATAACCAGTGTCATCAGGAGTCAGGCTTCTTTGAATATCCTCTTGAGAAAAGGAAAAAAAAACCCTTGAAAAACAGCAAACTGTATAGCACTGCACTGTGTGTTTGTGTAGTATAGAACAGTGGAAGTCTAGTCTAATATTATACTGCAGTGTAATCAATGTAGAGTACGATGCACGTTGTATTTTCCTGCTGCCTAACCCCAGGAGCGCCACAGAATAACACGCTACAATTCAATCAATGCACTGTCTACTGAGCATTGTGTTTTATTGTCCCCCTACCTCCAGGACAGGTGCCTCTTATTCCATTTGCTCTGAGGGGCCAGGCCTCGTCTCCGGCGCCCCGCCGTCGTCGCCTCTGCCTCGGACACGTCGGGCAGGGAGCACCTGGGAGTCTTCATCAGGCCCAGAGTGGCAGGGTCTGCAGCACACAGCAGAGCACAATATTACTTTTAACAACCATAAAAAGGTAAGAGCCAGTTAATATAATGTGGACAGATGGAAAATACTAAAGGTAGTTAACACATCAGTACTAATTATGCTCAACAGGTGTAAGTGCTTGGATAAAATCTGTACACCCTCTCAGCCGCCGCAGTTCAACGTCTGAGTGAGACTGGCAGCTTCAACAGGGGCTACACACACACACACACACACTCGGGACATTTTTCATACTTTCTCACATCCAGCCAAGGTGCCAGCCCCTTCACCCCGACACATACCTA
>OMLB01056543.1:0-13567 GCA_900302555.1 Myripristis jacobus
GTCGCAGATTTAAGGGATTCAGGGCTCACAATTTTGTTTACATGCAGATTTACTATTCAAAAAGGCATCTACTTGACCTCTGTTTGATTTATAGAGCCTTAAAATGATTTTTATATTCTTGATGTGGTAGTGTTTGTGTATTAACAAGCTCTGTCAATGTAACCAAATATCTCTGGCAGGATTGCACTTTTACTTTTCAAACATTTAGTGTAAGCGTGTAACACTGGAATAATTTAAATTATCAACATGATACGCATCGGGCAGGTTTGGAAACACCTCAGTTGTGTAATGTGGGAATTTCCAGAAAAATCCCACAGGTGCCACAACACAACGCAGCCACTCAACCAGAAATGATCAATCTTCACACAGAACAGTTTAGGATTTGCTGGTGGAGGTCAGGGTTAGTTTACTTTTTAAATTATTAATAAAATGTTGAATCCCCTTTAACTAAATCAGTAAAAACTTGAAGCCTGTTTCCTGTTGCCATGTCAACACTTGACCCGTTCCATGAATTCATTTCATACAAACTTACAACAAACTCAACACTAATTCCACACAAGTGAGCTTAATGTAGTTGGTTTATTTGCATAGGAAAATAACACAAGACAGGACAAAGATGGCAAATTAATATAAGGTAAAGAAATTCTTTATGTCACGTTTATAAAATCATCTCTCACTAAACAAACAAACAAACAAACAAAAGGCTCTTTGGGTTGACCTCCTCTACAGGCTGAGTTACTTTTTTTTTTTTTACTGAGATCTGGAGGTTTCACTTTTTCATACTTATTGTGACTGAAAAATTTAAACCATTTTTTGAAAAATCACACATTATTTTATTTCAAGCCCCAAATCATTACTGCTGATTCAAACCTAAAATGCACTTTCAAAGAATACAGGAAACTGTTCAGAAAGAAACCCAAAACAACAACAACAACAACAAAAAACCATATGGTATAACAGTTCCTTTACATGAGAAAATTATAAGGCACAATTATGTAATTTCATTTTGACTTTCATTTGGTCAGAAACCTTACTAGATATTGGCATTAAAAGCATACCCGCTGTTTTATTCATTTATTAATTTTCACTTTTTGTGGGGGAAGTGCTTTTTTCTTTGTTCTTCATTTTCTATGAACTGTTTGAATTTCTCACATAAACCAGTGGGCACGACTCGTAGATTATCTGCTTTGTCAGGGAAAACGTGTGGATTTTTTACTCAGCTCAGCGCATGTGAGAGGATGTGCGTGTAGCTACGTCGTGCTACTGTGTTTCCCAGTCAAACCTAAACGTAGATCTTTCAAAATGACTGCATCCCATGAACAGAAAATTCAAAACAACAATAATGTGTACAGTCATCTATATGCTGGATGCCTTTATTTCTCAACACAGGCTTTTACACTGCTAAAAATAACTGAAGAAAAACCCAAATCCGTTCGTCAGTCTCACACTGGAAATGAAAAACACCTGCAGGACACAAAGTTGGACTACAAAAAACTGAAAAGACTGAAAAATAATCAGTGGTAATATAGGTATAGAGCCAATATTGGGCTATAATGCAGTACGGAAGTGCAGTATCATATGCCATTTGGTGCATATTTTTACCAAGAGCGCTCTAAAATACTACAAGTGTGTTCATTTTTAGAGGAAGCAGGCCCTGCGGGGGACGACCCATGACCCTGGTACAGTTTATACCAGCTGAATTTGTGTAATCACACGGGACTTCAACACCACGGAGCAGGACGTTCTCCTCTAGACTATGGGGTTAGAGGTGACCTCCTCCAGCAGCGGTTTGTAAGGCTCTGTTTCCACAGCGCCCTAAAGAGAGCAAACAAACAAACAAATTATACAAAAAAAAAAAACACACACACCAGAATGAAAAGTACAAAATGAAAACTTAGACATACACTTTAGGAAATGTTCAGAGCTTTGGCACATAGTCCTCGTGAATCACACCACAGCCACAGCCGCATTTTTTAAAATCATGTGGCAATTCCTGAGGTCGAGAGCTGCTCTCACTCCCGGCGTGGATTTGGTTAGAATCTGTGAGCAGAGCTGTGATGTCGCTGCCAATGAGCTAAATTTGGCGCTTTCTTCCATTCTCAAGAAATTTTAGAGGCACTGATAATTGCTATTGTGGTGATGCCTGACGATGCAAACAGTTTACCTGCTCTGATTGGTTCATTGCTGACCAATAGAGTCACCGAGTTACAGCCCGATTAACGGAAGCCAGGCTCCACATCTCATCCACCACGTAAAGAACACATGAAAATCCAGCATGCAGATTAATATCACTGTTGTACATATTTTATAAAAATAGAATTTACATAATAAATGTGCATGCTTGGATATATGTGGTGTAGTCCTGCGAATTTAAGGTGTAAATTCAAAATTTCTGTGTGCCCTAACAATGTATGAGATGGATAATTTCTTGACAAGTAAAGTTTTTGATGGTGATGAACTTGGAAGTGTGATGTGCAAAATTAGTGACAGTGAGAAACTTTAACTTTTCTCAACTGACTAAAAATGTAGAAATTAAAAATTAAATGAGTGACTCATGTAGACTCAACCAGCAGATGATGGGATTATTGCATGTTTTTTTTTTTTTTACAGGTTGAGTCTAAAGTGCTCACCTCAAAATCACCCGATTGCGATTTTACACTGTGTACATTATATACAATTTTTAAAAATCCAAATATCCCACCAAATTTTGGTTAATCTTCAAAGAAATTGGGAGAAAATGGGGAGTGGCACAGGTTGTTAGGCTAATATAAATTTTTACAATATTAAATTCAGAGTTTACACCCAAATGAGTACTATGGATGGACATTTAATATTTTTTGGAGCTGATAAAAGGTTATTATTTGGGAGAAGGCTGAGATGGAACTTGCTGTGTCCGATGGCATCAACATATATACTGGCAAAAAAACGAGACTGTGCATATTGCAGTAAGAACCGCTTAAGATCATTTAAAATCCGTGTTTACCATACTTTGTATTAAGCATGGGGAAAAATTATTCACTCAAGTATTGCGGTTCTTTTTTTGTTGTTATTTATGATTTTTTGAGTCCTGAATCGATATAATTCAAAAAGCAAAAATTGCAATGAATCGTAATATTGAACTGCAATACTTAAAGAATCACAATACATAAGTGCTTGAAGACAAATACTTAATGTGCACTGTTTTTGGAAATACGACTCATGACACACAGTCTCTGCAAGTGTATGATTCAACTTTTTCCAATGGTCTAAAAAAAAAAAAAAAAGGCAACACAAAAATCACAATACACCATAATATCAAATTGCAAATTGGGGGAGGAATGCATCCAATGTGAGTGAGAAACACCGCGCGCGCACACACACACACACAAGCGCGCACACGCACTCTCACCAAATTCTGTCCACATTCATTGGAGTGAGGCACTTGACCTGCAAACATTAAACTGTGGCTGAACTGGGCTGCGTGAAACTGTATGACTGTGATGCTGAAGGAGAGCAAGTGTGTTCATCAACCTCTCCTGAATGAATTAATTTTTTTTTTTTAAATAAAAAAAAATTCTGCATGCCATACCGCTTTCAGGTCCTTCGCATTCTTCCTCAGAGACTTGATGCCCAGGACGGCACAGCTGATGGCAACGCAGAGCTGAAGGACTGACAGCACAATCAGGATGCCGTTGGTGGCTCTCAGAAGCACCTGGAGAGAGGGGGCAGAGGTACCAGTGTTAGTTTTCTTTATTTGCCAACTTTTAATTCAGCTTTTAGTCTTTCTCTCACTGACTTTTATTTATTTGTTTTATTCTCTGCAAAGCACGAGAAGTCTTCATTCGAAAAGTACTTCATTATATTATTAAAATCAAATGCACGCAAATGGAAAATGTGCCTGGTTTGCGTCCATTATTAAAAGATTACCTGTAAATTATTTCAATCTGAGCATTTTTCACCTCATACAGGTGGATTGTAGTGTGTCCCGACATTGTCAGCGCTTACCAGAATGAGATCTCTGCCCTCCTGACATCTCTCCTTGAAGAACATCTCCGAGGAAGAAGGAGTTGGTTGTGTCTGCCGGTCGTACCAGTAGTAGTCATCACGGTCACAAAGCCACCAGAATCTCATGTCCACAATGTTGATGCTGTAGAGCACGATGGCCGCGATGGCGAAACCAACTCCCGACAGATTCAAAATCACATTGGTGATGACCTAAAGTAGAAGAGATGCCAGCTGAAATGTTTGTGTAGAGTATCAGGATGTAACCAAATCCAATTACCATGTTTGGCAAGAAGCAGTACACTTAAGAGTACTGCAGTATTTAAGTAATTAACTGAGTGTTAAAGGGATACTCAAAAGGGATATGTGGAAAGACACATTTTATTTACCCTCTGTCAAGTACTGATCCATTTTATTACTCAAAAAAAAAAAAAAAAAGTTCTGTCAGATAAAACTGTTTTTAAAAAAAGAGGCTACAGAAATACCAACCATTCTCCAAAAAGGACGTATTATATCGTAATTGATGAGGATTTTTTTTTTTTTTTGGTCTTTTACAATATTTTTGAGCTGTATTAAATAATTTACTGATGTTTTGTTTTGTTTTGTTTTGTTTTAATGTAATGGTAGTGGTATTATTTGGTTGGTAGTGACTTATGGGGATCCAAATAAATAAATGAATTAATTAATCAATTAAATAATGTGCCATATTGATAAAGTACTCACCAGGCATGGACTAGGGAACTTCTCGGACAAAATGCATATGATGCCGAATACAATGAACTAGAAAAAGACAAAAAAAAAAAGGATGCATTAAACTCAGCTAAAATCAAACAACCTAAAACTCTTCTGTGATATCAACAAGATGAAGGAGTTTTTTTGTTCTTTTTCCATACCTTTTAATGTATCAATACTATTCCATGTACATAGTAAAGAGAGTACATGTACATGTACTGTTTCAGTTTAAAATTTGTTAACTCACTTGTAAAATGTAAAATGGGTCAAGTTTGTAATTAATCATGAAGTGCAATACGATTCAAAGCATTTCTATTGGCATTTTGTGCTTGCTGATGCCACATCCCGCATGCAAATAATTCTCAACTAGGAAACACGCAGAATCACAGCAGGTATGGCCAAATTTCTGCCACACTGTCAACAAAGCGGCTCATGTAAATATTTCTGTTAATGAAGCTCAACGCTATGTTCTCTTGGCTCTAACAATAAAAGAGATACAAATGTTTTTATCTGGTAGATTTTGGCTCTAAAAACAAACACATTTTACAAATCAGTAACACCAAAGCAATGAACGTTAGCTTGCTTACAAAAGCTGCAAGCCAATATGGATATGCGTATACATCCATTAGCCACCCAGATCCACCACCGCTGACGTTGAGGATGACCCCGAGGCCGATGTTGAGCAGCCCTACCATAATCTGCACAGCCTGTGAAGGAGAAAACATGATGTATAGCATTAAATATAATAAACAACAAAAGGTCAGTATGTGTTTTACCTATTTACGGGGACGGGGGAATAACAATAAATCCAACAAACATATTTCAGAGTCCACAGTTTAAGTTTGTAAGGTTACATGACATGCTGGTTTCGACATGTTGCTCTGCCTCATGATCACGACTACATCTGGTGGCCCAAGCCAGGAACAGCTTCAGAATAGTTATGGTGTAATGGAAAATCCCAGTAAGGGTGTAGCAGATAATCACCACGCATGCATATAAAAAATGTGCCTGCAGTGTGATTGAGTAAAAGAATAATTAGAAGGACTTACAATTAAGGCAGGACCCATTTTAACACTACACTGTGATCGTGTGATTATATTGTTTGTTGGAAAAAGCACTGCATGTCCAAATGACCTGAATTCTCTGTTTGGACGTCGAATTCAAAAACACAATGCTCTCAGAAACACTCATTCCACATGTAACTCGGTGTTAGGTGTCACTTTGTAAAAATGATGCAAATCCACTATTCCCTTACTCTCATCATTGGCAGTAGTAATACAATTGCACATGTGTAAAAAACAAAAAACTCCATCAGACGTTTTGGTCAATAAGTCAAAATGAGCAATGGAGACGATGCCTATGTGCAACGAAAAATGTCATGTAATTTGAGCTGTGCCACTCACCCCCAGTGCTGACTGAGAAGTGCTCTGGATCTTCTTCAGATGCTGGGACACAGAGCAACATAGTGGGTTGTAGCAAAGGGCCCCCAACATTTGGCACATTGGAGGGCAAGAGCTTTTTGGGTCGGAGGTCACAGTGAACACCATCACCCCCTGGCCTTTGGTAACGGTACACGGCATCCTGCTCACTGCTGGGGACTGAGAAAAGAGTAAAAGAACAGCATCATTAGGTGTTGCTACAATGTCTTTGCCACAAAAAAGTTCAAGATTCTTGGAACCAAGGTGCAAACTAAGGAACTGACCCGCATTTCGGCCAGTTTTTGGAGCAGCATCATCGATGGTGGGCGTGCATGAGAAAAGTTAACGCTCTAGCTGGCAGCCTGCTATCAACTGCAGCACAGAGCCCCACCTGTCATACCTGTTGGACTAATTAACCTACAAAATCTGAGCCTGATGGGGTTCACAGTGAGAATAATAAGCTCTAAATCATGCCGGTACTTTAGCCAGCGTGCTGATTCTGTCCTGGAGAAAGGAGGAGGACGTGATGAGACGAGCACAGCTGCTGCCCGCAGACAGGCTTCTGTAAAGTGTTTTTATTTGCAGACGCAAGTGTGTGGGAATCTGTTTACTGTTGGCAAAAACCCGTTTAACCGGACCACAGCGATTCTTGCCAGTCGTCTTTATCCTGCCGTTTCTCGTAGAATAATACACGCCCGATCGCTTCACACTTGACGACGACTATTTTCTGGTACCATCTGAGAACCAGTTTGTTTGAGGCTGGGATTTTGGCTCAAACTTAAGTGTCACCCCATGTGGTTGTGAAGCTGGGGGTGATTTCATGACGCCACCCTCACTGGCTGGTTGTTTAGGAGCCTGTGGCATTACTGATCTATCCTTATCATTTATGAGGTGTGCACAGACGGTGCTGTGAGCATGAAATGTGCCAGGAGTGCTGGTAAGAACTATAGTTCAGTGACGTGGGATAACTCTGCGTGGGATAATTGAGCCAATGTTATAAGATATGGTATTATACACTCTGATGAAGCCAAAAACAATTATTTTTGGGGGACCAGAGCAGAGATCATCATGCACACCATACGCAATATACAACAGATAAACTTTGTTAACCATATATGCCTTCTGTAAGAATAGACAGCCAGTGTTTTCTTTGTAATTTTGTTCACTGTACTATTAGCCCTCATTAAATACACATGCTTGGACAAACGTTTTGATGTGCCTCGTCATAGTCAAACAGTAATGGTAGCATTTCATAGGCTCCGGAGGCTGGGAGGGGAACCAACCCAATTTACATGACAAACAAAAACTAAATTATAACATATTGAATAAACAGTATTCAGTATTTAAAATGTTGAACCCAATTGTAAAAGGGGACCCGGTTACAGGAAATGTGACAGGTTTCTATCTTTGTTTAGACAAAATGGCTCCACTGAACTGAATTCCAACAGGACGGATCATGTTGACAGTGTCTCCTCCTCTTGAGGAAGTATGGACTTTTTTGATGCCTCAAATTACAGCGAGGCAAGGGAGCCATGTTCTGAGAGGAAAAACAATGGCATGCAACTGAATAATCCACAACATCCCCTGTAACCTGCTGCCACCCCTGCCTCCATCACACCACATGGACATTTTAAAAAGACGAGTAGGGTGTGATGCTGCTAGTGATTGATGAATTCATTTAATATTTTCTAACAGTAGGATAAGACAAGTAATAGATATATTAAAAAAAATAATAATAATGGTTCTGTATCGATAACTCTCCATAAGACCCACTTGCTTATTTCTCTTATTGAGATGACCACAATATGAAAGTCTTATTAGCTGTAATTTTCTCTTATTCAGCTTTCTCCTACCATCAAAACTAACATTTTCTCCATGAAATAAAGATATAATAATATAACAGCCTGCATGGTTATTCTGAGACTTCCAAACTCTTGCCTTTTGTCTATGAGAGCAAAATAAATACCTTTATAAATGTTAATCAAGGAGCAAAGTCCTCTGGAAAATCGATTCCAGCTGTAAATAACAACCAGACTAAACTCCTCCCTCTCTGCCATCAAATAATGAATATAATCTGGATCCCACCAAGCAGTTTTAGAACTGTACAATCATGGTTTCTATTAAATTTGGCCTAAACATGAGCAAGGCATTATTTTCAAAACACAATGTTGTGAGTTTAATCACTCTGCTCAAGTCTCTAAAACAACCCTCACACGCTGTCTCAGACTCATTTAGGTTATTCCGCTACTTCACATATCAGGAGGAAGTTGAGGACTTAAATTAAAAAGTGGTCTTAACCTGTTCTGGTGGATTTTGGTCGGGCAGCTCAGCCTGAATGTTGCTCTGCACTTCCTGAAGCCTGGCTGCTCGCAGGGTTTGTTGCGCAGTTTGTTAATGTTGGGAAGCGGAGCGGAGCGGAGCGCTGCCAGCTGGTTACCGGTAGTCCCTCCCCCGACTGCAGGCAAACGTTTGGAAACTTAACCCTTCTCTGACTGAAAATAATGAATCACTGTCGCTTTCATCAGTGTCATCTTAAAGATAGACATTTCTGTTTGATTTTCACTTACTGTTTTTCAAAATAAAATCAAGTTTTTTAAAGAGGACAATGAAAACTGGTGATATGAAATAGCATCATCCTGACCTTAAATGACCTTAGGATGTAGGCCGTAAACTTAATGGATGGCAAATTAGATATGTTGAATTATTACTTTGCATTTGGTATAAGAAGTCCATTCGTGTATATTTTTATTAGAACAGAAAGTCTTTATTGTCAATGTATAACAAAATCAGTATTATGCTGGCACATCACTGGGATCCAACACTTGTGCAGTAAAATCTGGTCTGCTCAGTAGATGATCAAGGCTATCGTCCTTGGAGCGCAAACCGTCCCTGTGTTTCTGCTTGTTGGACCCCACAGGTCCCATGGAGTCAGAGCCCGTGTCTCTCAGCCTCGTTTTAGTCACCTTGCATGCAGTTTGGGTGGCTGATCAGTGGACACACTTGCAGCTAGCTGCTGATCAGGGGACCAACCAGTGTGTAAGGCAGGAGAGCAGCCTCAGTTTCCACCTCTTGGCCACTTGGACATGCCTTGTGTTGCCCAAGCTAAAGTTTTTCATTGCTGTTACTGCTGTGATTGACAGGGTTGTCTCTTGTGAACTTTTGTGCTGCCATTTCATTCGTCTGTCTGTCTCTATCTGTAAGTTTTTAGAATTGTACTTTTTGCCGGTGTAATTCTGTTTTGTTTTCCGTTAGTTAGTTTCAGTTAGTTTTATTTTTTTATTTTTTTTTTCCAATTATTATTGTTTTGGTCTTGGCCACCATGATGCCATTTTATGTCTCCTGTTTTCTTTAGGTGACCCTCTTCTGTAAAATAAAGACCCCTTTTTTTTTGCTTGTGCTCCCATGCTCCTCTGTTTTTTGTTATGTTACTCAGTTTCTTCCCCTAATATATTTGTAACCTATTTGGGGGCTCATCCGGAATCAGCTCATTGGCTGAAAACTTAGCCATCAACTTATCCTCCTGGTGTGTTTCTATTGCTGAAAGATATACAAGTCAGCTAGAGTAAATATACAAAATCTTTTGGCTAATTTATTGTTTAAAGCATCAGTTACATGCCTGATGCCTCATTCCCCCTTTAGGTTCAGCTGCTTCAAAATAATGCAGCTCTATGATAGATGATTTCTAAAATAAAAAAGAATCAAAATCAATTCAGCTTCTCAAAAAAAGAGCATACTTTTGGGATGGAATCCCTTACTAGTCATATTTATGAAGAGCTCTTGAAGGCAGCATTTTTCATCTCACCCGCAACACTGGGGTAACTCATTTTATTTTGGGATTATATAATGCTTTACTACTTTATTAGAGAGTATGCAGGTAGGAGGAAGGGTATTGGGTATTTTGAATCATGTTTCTCATGCAATATACAGTATACTGTGGACAAAGACACTGACAACATTAATTTGTTGTTATTCTTAGTCACGTCTGCTTTATTAGACAATAAAAGAAGATACATAAAGCACTGGATTCAACTCCCTTCAACTAAGACACACACAATAGATTTACCACCAGTTTAAACCAACCACAGTTTGAATGAGGTCGATGCCAGGGAAGTCCATGGCAATGACGCCAAAGCATGGCCTGGGCTGATTAGGGTAAAACTGCCTCAGGTACTGATTTAGCCATGGGTTCACCTTTTCTGCCAGCCTTTTTGGAGTCAGAAACATGCCCCAGAATGTACCGAAGCCAGTACCACTAGAGTATGTGAGAACAACATTATCCCCTCCACAGGCATCAGTGGCTTGGTTCAGCTGTTTAATTATTGCATTGTCTTTATCTTTAACGTCGGTAACTTTAATGCTACCTTTACTCTCAGTATCTATGAGGGGAATTCCTAGTGTGAAGGTGCTTTGCTGCACAAACACTATTTTCCCTCTGGCCTGACCCATGTTTGGCATCCCAGAGCTCACCCAGACATGTTTGTTGTCGATCACAAGACTCTGCACCATCTGGTTGACGCTGCTTTTATCAAAAAACTCTGGTTTTACTCGGATGATGACGGCCTCAGTCTTATACTCTGACAGGAAGGCTTGGACAGTGTCCAGCACTTCCCTCAGTGTGCTGTGCTGGTACATCACCCCGTGCATGACATACAGGGTGTCACCCACTGCAAACACCTTGAGATCCAGGAAGCGTATGCCAGCCCTCAGCTGGTCCCTCAGGGGCAGGGCCTGACATTCAGCCTCTGGGCCTCCGTGCAGAGCCATGCTGTCATGGCTACCAGGGATGGTGATGAGAGAAAGGGTGCGGAAATCCTCGATGCCTGCCATCCAGGGAATGTTGTAGGACCCTGGGAGTATGAGATTTCCTTTGTCGTTGAAGAAAAGGTTTTTCCCATGGCACAAAATCCTGGAAATAATAGATCAAGATTTAAAGAGGAACACTAAATCACCAAGCTGTAACATCCACGTACCACAATATTTTCAGCTGCATAACTATTAAAACTATACTTACATGAGAGAGAGCACAGTCAAGTGGAAAAGCAGACACCTGCGACCGGTCTTCATTTTCACAGAACAGTCAGCGATCTAGCAAAGCATTTGAATGAAGTTATGCATTTGCTTGTTCTTTTTAGACAAATTAAGATAACTTGCGGTAAATTAATTTGAAACAGCCTATAATCCAAGGTAAGGCTATACTTGTAAAAAATTGTATCAACAGTATCAGCTAAAATGTCCTAAATTTGCTCTCATACCTTACAGCCTGGAGGATTTCACAGCTCACACACTCAGACGGCCAGGACCACGGGCATCTGTCTGAGTGGTGAACTGGACGAAAATCATAACTTATATTGCCTGGTTATCTGAAAAAGTCTAGGTGTGGGCTGTGAAAATTTATCATATGATGTTGACTTTTTGTTAATGGTTGATCCAGGTCAGTGGAGTATGTTTGTATTCCCTGCTGCTTTAATTGTTTCAAGAGTATTTGTGAAGGTGGAACCCTGCAGAAAGTCAATGTGAAATAAATTGGGCCAGATTAGACTTGATTTCTTCATTATTATGCTAAACAAAAAAAAATAGAAATTATCAGAATGTAGCCACACCAATGCAACAAGAAAAGATAACTACAAGATTGGTGGTAATCTTGATACCGCAGTGTGCAGTAGAAGCCAAAGGAACAAAAGGTGTAACTTTACCATGTAACTGGTGAGATTTGAGAGTGTACCAACAGGTCCTGACTAACCAAAACCTTATCATACATCGACTGAAAACAGGCCAATGTTGTGAAATAGTTATATGTTTCCAAGTTGGCTTGAAATTTTACAATATCTCTAAACAAATATCACTGTAATCCTCTTAGAATATTGGGAATACACAATATGATGTGTTTGTGTCTTCTCAAGGAAGACCTAATTATAGTACTTTATGGTATCTCTAGTGCTATGGCATTCCAGTAACATGAATAGAAATTAGAGGACAAAACTCAAAGAGGATAGATGAGTGTCCTGGTGTGTGTTAATGTGATAATGGGTCTGTGAAATCATACTGCATGAAAGCTCTGCTCTAATTTATCGGCCTTTAGTGGAATGAAACTACTTCCTGCTTATTATTTTATTGCCAGACTTTCTCTGAGACATTCAACAGAAATGTTTTTCATATCATCCTTAATATAAAAGCCTGTAAAAGAGCTGATGGCTGATAAGGACACTGGATAATCATGCAGAAAAAAAGGAAGGCAATAATGTGCGAAACAAAACCTCATGCATCAATGGCATTCAACCCCCACTGCACACTCTTACCAAACAATGACTTTTGCTTTGCATACTTGTTATACAGCGATAAGAGGCTTTTACTGTGATGTTATGTGACCCAAATAAAGGAGGTGCTAAAGAGAACTGTGTGACAGGTGTTTATATCATGCAATCATAAGTTGATTTGCAAGTGTTGCCATTTGCACAGCACCAAAGTGTAAGTCAACCCAAAGTAATGAATATCACACAGTCATCCAAACAGAAAATACAGCACGCCTAATCCTCAGTCTACTGTAAAAAGTATTTGTAATACTGTATAGTCATCTGAACAGTGAATACACCATTGCCACTTAATTATTTTAAATTCATAGACTAATCCTACAAGACCGGAGAGATGGTGATCGACGGCTTCACAGCCACTGTGCATTCTGGGAGAGGATGTGGAGGAGGAGGAGGACTACAAGTACCTGGGCTTCAAAATCAACAACAGACTGGACTGGAAATCCAACACCGACGCTGCCTACAAGAAGGGGATGAGCAGACTCTACTTCCTGAGGAAGCTGAGATCCTTCAACGTGTGCAGCAAGATGTTGGAGATGTTCTACCAGTCTGTGGTGGCCAGCGTACTCTTCTTCGCTGTGGTCTGTTGGGGGAGCAGCATCGGAGCCAGTGACACCAACAGACTCAACAAACTGATCAGGAGGGCTGGCTCCGTGATTGGCTGCAGACTGGACACTGTGGAGGCTGTGGTGGAGAGGAGGACACTGAACAAACTGTTATCCATTATGGATAACCCTGATCACCCTCTCCACCACACACTGGACAGACAGCGGAGCTCCTTCTCCAACAGACTGTTACAGCTCCGGTGTTAAAGGGACAGATACAGGAAATCATTCCTGCCACAAGCCATCACACTGTACAATAACTCACATGTCTGACAGAGACAACTCACAACTGTCTGCTGTATAGTTCTGTTTTAACACTCCACTACTCAGCACCTTAACTGTTTATTTATTATCTATATATTACATCCGAGGTTAATATACATTCACACTGTTTTTCAGACAGGAGGGGAAGTGGTGATTCCATAAGGGGCCGAATCAAGTCTGATAGTTCCTGAATCCCAGTACCGGGCGTCGGGTTCTGCCACTTGGTTCTTGGTTTCATGGTTTCATGCTAACTCTCTTT
>OMLB01056547.1:3727-14722 GCA_900302555.1 Myripristis jacobus
CCCCCCCCAAAAAAATCCCAGGTGTAACAGGGAAAATTAGATTTACCACCTCGCTGCTTTAAGCCCCTGCAATCCAGTCAAGTTGCAGTTTAAACCACATCTGCCCAGACTCGCAGTGAAGTCTTTGAAGGAATCTGATAAAAAGATAAAGTGTATTTTATTGTGAAATGGAGGCTATCGCTGTATTGACATCTATGCTTCCAGTGAACATGCTGTCTTCACTTAGAGACTATTTTTACAGAGCAGCACAGAGGGCTGATAGAGATCTCCGTCACATGCTGCACCGATAATCACCTGAAGCTCAATATCAGCAGAACCAATGAGCTGGTCCGGGGAGAGGAAGTGAAGTGAAACGCTGAGTTATGGGGTGGAAAAATGGCCAGAAAAGTGTTGATTTTGACTTTCGTGTGAAACTTTGTCATAACTAGTGCAACAGGTGTGCCTTTAAGACGTAAACCTGGGTCCTGACAAACTACATGCAGGTTTAGTGAATAATACCACTATTCTTTTAGTTAAGCTTTTTTTTTTTATTTCCTTAAACATTCAGGTAGTGCTAAGTAAAATGATGCATAAAAAACAGGAGGAGGCTTCTTAAAGAAGGTATCAGCAATAAATCAAACTGTTTTATTTCTCCATATAGAAAAGAATTAAGTTAAACAGGGAAACAGTCCATCAAAAATTCGGCATCATGTTTTCAACCGATGGTCCTTGAACACATTAACCTTTATCCCATAAATGAAAAAAAGATGTAACAAAGTGTAAATACCATGTTCACAGTAATAAATATTCAAACAAAATCTTTTGTACATTGACATAATATATATATATATATATATTTCATATATATATAATCATATACAGTAAAAAGTTCTTTTCAAGTGTATCAAACATAAAACAGTAAAATAAAAATGGCTGAAAACAGAATGCTGATTGCATTTTCTTTTTCATTCCCAAGGCATCAGTAACCATGGCCATTCAGAGTCTGTAATAAATAAAATGTGATATTATCTTAAGATTGTAGTGCATCGCTGTAAATAAAAACAAAATAAAAAATTATAGTGCAAGTTCTCTTCTCTTTGCGCAACATAATCTTGCAACTTCCAAAGTAATCCAAAAGGAATGACAACAACGACAAAAAAAAAGAAGAGTATGTTGAGCACAGCACCGGCAAGTCTCTGACTGTTCTACACCACAACTTCCTCTGTAGTCTTGGCAGCAAAAAAAAGCTTTCACATGTATGAAACCATGGCAAATATTTAATACCAGGCGTATTTGGCAAATTATTTAAAGACAGACAAAATATCATAAATTTCCACACGCTCTTAACACTCAGTTCTGTCAGAATCACAAATCAAACCTGCATTAGTTACAAAATAGTCAATTAAATGCATAGAAAAGAATTACCAGTAGCAAGAAACTAACTTAACAGGGTTGTTAACTGTCATGCAGCATTTCTGAGACGCAAAGCAAGGCAGATACTGTAAATGTATGCAGATGTAGTAAAGGATGTTTGATCAATGTATACTCTGCCTCCGCTTGCACTTTTCCCTGGCTTCCTTTCCCCCTCAGCAATAAGGAACTGGGAGGGGGGAGAGCTCCCATTTCCTTGTTGTCTGCAGGCTGCTTCATCCTGCTAAAAGCCAGGGAGGCCCGGCTTAGGTTTTTTTTTTGCAAAGGTGTGTATGATGTGCTTGCTTGGGTCACACCTCTGCACCCAACTCAATGACCCCAGTCTCAATAATGGGCACTAGCTTATCTTCCACCTGTACCAGCAGGATGGTCTTGTCGATATGGGAGCGATTGGCTGGGTCTCGGCTACAAGGCACCCACCGGTGAATCACCTGCAAAGAGCAACGGGGGAGGGCAGTTATATAAAGGAGCCGTCAAAACAAATTCATGAAGTGCTCGGTGCAGAGCAAACAAAGTAGGTCACAGAGGGTGTCACGTGCCAAAAAAGCAGAACACAGTTTAAGTGCAAAAAACAAAGAACAAAAAAACAAAAAACAAACAAAAAAAACAAAAACAAAAAACAGCCAAATCACATTTACAACACAGCAGTCAGTGTACACGGTCATGTTGTACAAATGTGAAAGAACTCTCCAGCAACACCAAGACAGACCATGTTTACTTCTAGAGAAACTCACGAAGAAGCTTACTAAACTTGCTAAACTGGACACACTCTGAATAGATGCTTCCTCTATGCAATGCGAGAGATTTAAGCCATTCATACGGGTATTATTCATGGAGGTAAAACAACTTACATGTCCTTCCATGCCCTCTACGGGGCTCCAGTCCCTCCAGCAGGTCCGTCCTGCCCTCAGTCTCACCGTCTCATCAGGCCACTGCAGCTCCTTCCGCTTCGATATGTTGATGTTCTCCAGCACCTGGCTAACATCCACGATCTAGGTGGTGGCAGAGAGCATCAGACAGTTTCATCAAAGTGAAAATACTATTGTGTGATGAAGGAGCAGCGATGGTATCAAAACGTTTGCAACCAGTAAAATAGTCATAAACTGACCCAGTGCTCTAGTGCCTTCTTTTGGGTCCTTATGAACATGATATGACGCATTCTGTACCCATTCTGCCTTAAGCTTGCTGTCTGAACTGTGAGCACCACTCCAAGGGCTCAAGTGCTCGAGGCCCTCTTCTTACTTACTGGCAATATCATCAGCTCATACAGGATGCAATTAAGTCATTTCCAGTGATGTGATTTCTGGAAGTTGTGGCTTCCGCAGCCTCACGTATTTATTGCTCTTGTGGGACAAACTGCTCTTGGAGCGGATAATCATAACTGTAAATGACGCAGGAAAGAAGACTGATGCCTGCAGTTGCATTTGGTTTCAATTCTGAGGAGGAGAGAAAGGCTCAGATGTTTCAGCCCACTGGCATTTATCAGTGTACTCCAAGACCTCAAACATCTGTACTTTTTAAGGTTATTTTTTGGCATTTTGCTGTTAACAATAGTAAGAGACAGAGCTCTTAGACCTGGGCAAACATTCCTATAGATAATGTAATATTCAAGGCAAGTCATGCTCCAACATTACATGCAGAAAAATTTAACATTCTGTTTTTCTGTATGTTTCATATTTTATTATAAGCTCCTTGTAATGTAATGTTCAGGTTTTAAAAAGGTAAATCATGCTTCTTTTATTATAAATCAGCTGCCCAATCTCACTTGCCAAGTGTGCTGTTGCTCTCTTTTCAGGACTCACAAAAACACTTGCCTCAGGTGAGCAGGCAAGCTCAATTTCACGCCCTGCTTATTTTTAGTGAAATTCACAAACCTGCACTCGGTAGGAGATGTCGTCTCTGCGCACGGTGGAGACGGTGGGGTTGTGTTGGTGGGGGTGGTGATGATGGTGATGATGCTGGCTTAGGGGATCAGCCACGGTGCTGCACAGGCCGTCGTTGCCCAGAAGGCCCACGAGCGTGTGGCGTTTGCAGGGAGGGATGCTGTGGCTGGAGAGGGACGCAGAGGGGCCGGCTGGGTCGGAGGTGGAGCCCAGCCGGAGCTGCAGGGAGGTGGGGAGTGTGCGCAGTGACAGCTGGCTGGTGGAGGAGCGCCGGCAGGGCTCCAGGCCTGTGGTGGAGGTGCGAAGGGAGGAGTGGCGGCTGCTGCTGTAGCGGTAGGAGGATGACTGGCTGGCCACAGAGGCTCGGGCAGGTGAGTGGCGCACCAACCCAGACTGTACGGACTGGGTACTCTGACTGGTGCCTGGACATGAGACATCAGTAGATTGGAAAATTCAGATAACAACAATGTGAAGTAAAAATAGGAAATGCAGCTTATGCAAATGGTCACTTTTTCTCTTTAGTCTAATTCTAATTCTTCTTCTCAGGGCATGTTTAAGGTAAAAATAAATAAATAAATAACTTGCTTGCCAACCTTATAAACATGACTCTGCAGTTTACTGATGTCACAAGATTTCTTGGTGCTGAAGTTCAAATTTTTCAAACAGTTACCACCTTTCACTGCCATTTGGAGCCAATAACATGTTAATGGTACACTATGCAAAACTGCCAATTGTCACCTGACTCATCTGACTGAAATGACGAATAAGCACATACATTATCTGTGAGTTCAGCTGATGATGAGAACCATGCAGACTAAAATGTTAAATGGTCGCTGCGTGTTTTTTTTGTTAGTTAAGTCTAAACTTCTTCACTTAGAATCGACCCTCAGCAACTTTGCCTGGTGCAGCTCTTAAGATGATTACATGTACTGATTATTAACAACTATTAGCAATTATTAACAACTGTGGCTCCCAGTTACAGTCAAAACATGACCTGACATGTTTTTCCTGCTGAGTCAAATATGAACCAAATAAGAATTTTTTTTATTGTTCTCACCCAGAGCGTGCGGCTGATAGTGAGGAGGGGCCGGTCCAGAGATCCCACCCTGTGATGCCGAGCTCTGCTGAGAGTCACTGACTGCAGTCCCATTCCCACTGCCACAGGACAGCCCCCCCGCATCTGAATCCTCAATGTTACCCCCACTGTTACATCCTGCACCACAGCCCTTTCTTAACCTGGAAAAGAAAATGAGAACAATGTTCGTCATCAAAACACAGCTCAAATGAATCACGCGCCTCATTCCTGGCAGCATTAGCACCTCAACACTAACCTGTGCCAGGTGCTGACAACAAAGTTGCGAATATTCCCAATGCTGATGGGGCCTCCCAGGATGTGTCCGAGCTGGGGGTGGGAGTTACAGTAGGACGTGGTCAGTGGAGATACATAGATGGGATATCCTATAGGCTGGTCGCAGGAGGAATTGATCATATTGCGCAAAGCCTGCTTGGCATTCTGGATGCTCCCACGTTCCGGGTTTCTGTTTCTCAGGAACACCAACTCCTGCTGCTGCCCTGCCCACAGGCCTCGGACACATTCCTTATTCACCTGCAGCAGAATAGGCAAATTAAAAAATAGCAACTATGAAAAACACTTATCTTATATGTATTCCTTGCATGTATGCCAGGATGCCCTCTTGGCTTCCTACACATGGAGGTCAGAGGACAATGAGTCTCGCTCAAGGACAAAGCAGATGTTTGCTGACACAGAGACTGAACCCACCTTAATGACACGGAAGCTGAGGTATCGTCGATTGAGCGTGATGATTTTATACTCGTTGGTGCCCTCGTCAAGGACGTGGCGCAGGGCGAGGAGTGAGGGCGAGTTGGACAGGACGGCACTCCGCCAGGCTGGGTCGCCCTCGTGAGCGATGACCAGGTTCTGCTGGTGAGAGGAGATAGCCTCAAAAAGAACGGCTGGCTCATCATACTCATCTGGGGACGTGAAGTGGTCCTGACAGAGGGAAGACAAGCAGCACTCAGTTAAGACTCAAATTTATGACATTTCTGCCCTTGTAGACAGTATACAGGGAAGTGGAAGATAATGATAGTGTGACAGAAAAACCTAAACTTGCATTCTTTTTAGGCATAATTTATTTATGACTAAATGCTTCTTTAATTTGTCATATTTATAGCAGAAACAGGATGTCTTTGTAGAAAAGATAATATAGGGAGGGACTATCAAACAGTGACCGGGTCGCATCGTCACAAACAAAGCCACTGAAACACACTGCATGCTTGGAGTATTTGATGAAGCAACTGAAATGTTTTTCTGTCCCAAAGTTCACATTTTTCTGAAATAAATTCTAACCACCATGATGCAACAAAATTGTCTTTACTTTAGAGGGTGGACAACTGGAGATTTTCATAGGGTACTGTTCAAAATTAAACACATATATACCCCTTGAACTCGCAGACCCTCACCTGGTGCAGTTTGAGAGACATTCGGATTCCAGGAACCACAACTTTCCTCAGCAGCTCCATGTCTGCAAAGATCCACTCGTCTCGTACCGAGGAGATGCGGAAGTCTCCTTTGAATAATGCATGGAGTCCATACAGGAAAGACTCCAGATTGCTGTGGTAAAACGGAAAGAGAGCAGAGAGCAAGGACATTCAGTGTTGTCATGACTAAATATCCTGTTGACCCACAGCAATCACACTAGGTCACATTCATGAACTTTTTTTCACTCTTCCTTGTCTTGAATGTTCTGCCTTTTCATTCCTTATAAAATTGAAAGGGAAACATCAGGTATTTATGATCAGGCTTACGCTGATAAATGAAATATTTATAATTGTATTAATTGGTCTTATGTCTGCTTGTTTGGCCCACATGTGCAAAGTATCTCTCAGTGATTCAAAAGCATGATAAAAAAATCTGAGGTATGATAATGAATATTAGTCAATACCTTGACATATGATGTGCTGCAGTCCCCAGAGCTCTCCTTCCCAACACACACAGGCCGTAGCACAGCAACACCAGAGCGGAGTCTTTCTCGCTGTCCAGAGGCTACAAACAAAACAGAGAGAGAGGGAAGATATTTAAGAAACTATGGTTTATCATCTATGTTGTTCTTTGAAGTCCATCCAGTATCATATGCCATACTATCAGCACATACATCTGTAACATGAGAGCTTCCAGTAGCAACTGAACCCTTAATCCTGATATTTTCAGCACCTTGCTCCACCCAATAAACAAGTGCAACATGTCATTTCCTGCAAATGTTGCAGTCCCCCCCTTGGAGCGGTCTATAACATGCATCTTCTCTACATGTTTCATCAAAATTGAACAAGTGGTGTAGCAGCAGTCTGAACATCAAAGTTAGAAATTTTGATCTTCAATTATAGTGGCCTGAGATTTTGACCTTTAATTTTACCGCCAATCAGCGTCATCTGTGACAACAACTGACAGGCTGATTGACACAGCCCAATTCAGAGCACTAATCACCTGGTGGACAATCATACAGAACATTTTTACAAATTCAAAGCACATTTCAGACAACAATACCTTGGCCCTTCGAGAGTTGCAGTACTGGATCCAGCTGAGGTAAACACCACAGAAACTGTCCCTGGAAATGCCCGCGAGCCGATGGTCGTAGTCCTCGTCAATGTTGGGATTGAAAGTAGGATCCAGATCGACGTAGTTCCTCTCTCCACATCCCCGCAGGCCTTCTTTCATGGTCTCATTAGCCAGCCACTCTTCCAGTTTTGGGGAAGCGATGACATAGTAGATGATTCCCTGAATCCAGGAAGTGTGGTACAAAAACACCACAGCAATTACCACTTAGCACTTTACCAAAATAAAGAAACAACAAAATCACAGCTGACCAGGTGAAATCCTGGGTTGCCAAAGTAAAATTTTCATGAATTTTTTAACACATTTATTTAACGGCCATTGATTTTTTTTTCCAGAATGTGCATACAGTATTTTAGAAAAAAACTCGTCATGCCACTAACCTTGACATAATAGGTGGTGAAGATGCGCCGTAGATCAAAAACCTGCAGCATGGAGGCAGCACTGTTATCAGTGATGCTGTAGCCCTCCAACACGTACTTGGTGACCAGCACCTCCCAGGCTAGCCAGCGCTGGCCGAAGGCGGCGTTGAATGACAGGACATGGGGGAGGTGGCCCGGCTCACAGCAGCAGCAGCCCTCGTCCTCCTCCACCCCCTCAGTGATGGCTTCCACTTCCCTCTGCTGGCAGTAGGTTCCTGTGATAAGAAAACTGGCGTATTAATGGGATGACAGACTCTATATACAACAACAGTCAATTCAAGCACATTTTGAACGTCATCACTAGAGAATGTGTGGCGATTTATTGTGAAAGCTGTCATCTCGATTGCATCTCTTCTCTCATGAAGGTGTTTCTTTGTTTGAATCATTTCAATTGCATGGTGTAAGACAGACATACCAAAAAAAAAAGTGTTTCACAGTGTGTCACATGCACTCCATTGCACATTAGTTTCAGCATTAGTTTCTGGCTGCATTAAGGTCATTTTGATAAGGCACTTCAAGGTGTTATCTACAGGAAGATCAAGCACCACTGGGGCTCCTATTTGGCCAATCAGATGGCTTTCTAGCGACTCACTGTGTAACTGGCAGCAAGGAGCAGCATGTCAATATAATTGATATCATTATTATTATTCCTGATGCAGTAAAATGCCACCAATTTTTGTATTCAAAGCAATACTGATAAAAAAAAACAGAAATACCTTCATGTGATTGTCTACATTTTCTGTATCTTATTTCACTGTCCTGTATAATTAACAACCTACTAGACTAAGCTGTAGTAATGTATTTAGCTATAGTATGTAAGTTCTATGTGTTCCTGTTCTCTAGACAAGACCCTCTACCCACCATACCATGCTATTTAAATATCCTCACCTCTGAACTCCAGCCCTCGGAGCTGAAAGGTGACCAGGCCGTTGCCGATCTCCACCAGGTGCACCAGAGCGTTCAGGTAGTCGGAGGCCAGGATAAAGCAGTCCCCGGTGCCAAAGTTGCCCCAGCGGCCCAGCAGGAGGTCTCCACACAGGCTGTGCTGCAGCGAGCGGGTAAGGTGCTCGTAGAAGATAGAGTTCAAGTTGTTGTCATCAGAGCCTGAGGAGCGAAAGGAGAATGTTGAAAGAAAAGAAAAGAAAAGGAAGACGAGTAAAATTTTCATCACTGACACTGCTGAGATGGATTGAAGTTTTAAATCGCAATAGGCAAGATTTTTTATATCGAAATAAACCCATTAAGTGACTGGCTGTTCTTTAGTATGAAGCATCAGGACCAGTTTAGGAAACAAGAGCGTGTTCTTGTTGCGTGATTTCTGGGTACTGAATTTGAAACGGATTTAAAACTGTCTCATCTCACTCAATTGCTATATAAGAACTCATTATAATTTAATAGAATGGTTAATAATACAAGATCCTGCATAGTGTCAAATTACATTGCGAGGGGGAAAATAACTTGGACAAAAAAAAAAAAAAGCTGTTATCCCCACCTGGGTTTCTATCCAGCTGAGAGGCCAGACGTGTGTTGGAGTGATCTACTCTCTTGGTACTGCAACAAAAACAAAAATGAGAGAAAAAAAATTACAAAATTGCCAGTGCAAGATTTTAATACAATTTCAATTTGAATATTTTTTCCTTACTTGTAGTCTCTCTCCCAGAACTTGACGGGGCGGACGTAGGAGGTGATGAAGATGGCGCTGCCCAGGAAGGGGTTGAGGGGGGTGGAGAAGATTGCTGAGACAATAGCCTGGACAAACAGCATGGCAGAGTCTGGGAGGACACTGAGGTCAAGGATCACTTACAAAAAATGCTCTACTTTGCGGCACATAGCTGTATGTTAAGATTCCTTTGCTAATATTGATAATCACATTTCAGCCACTGCTAACTAATATCAGTGTCGTAAGAAGGTTGTTTCCCACACATTAATCTTAGGATATTTCTCTGGATTTCTGAGTATGATCTTTATGGTTTGGCACATATAAACACAAGAAGTTATGTAAAATGACTCACATATGCTAATTATGAGAAATTTAACTGTGATGCTGGCATATACCAATTTTATCTGAGGTAAGTAAACACTTCTTTCATTCTATGTTCAGTTTCCATGGCAATATTCACAACATTCAAATATTTATGTACACAGGGACTTTTGAGATAAGGCTGTCAAGATACATGGCAATAACTTATCTATAATTTATGACTTAATATATCTTATCCCCAGTGCTGTGTGGACAGGGCAAGAGAAAACATTTGAGGGATACGAGGCACAGCAAAGGGCTGGGCGAAGGCGTGGAAGGCGGAGCCCCAGGTGATCTGCCAGGGGGCGATGTAGGTGTAGACGAAGCGCAGCTTGTACAGCAGCTCCCACAGCTGCGTGAACAAACACAGCAAAATGAAGAAGCACATATGATATGATGAGGAGCATCAAATACAATCACACCCCATAAGAAATGAATAGAAAATTGAGTCAAATGTCCAACAAAAAATGAAACTCATTAAAAAATCTAGAAGAAAATACTACTAAATTCTACCTAATTATAATGATTATTGCATTGTTTTGTTCTATTTTTGTATAAATTCCTCTGCTTGACCTTAACTGTCGATAATAAGTTCCTTGGAAAAAGCAACTCATTATGTATTGCTCTAACCTTGCCGAAGACAATGGACATGAAGAAGAGGTCGAGCAGCAGCGTCTCAGACAGGTGACGGTAGTCGAAGGTGAAGAAAAGGACGGTGAACAAGACGGTCACATACTGGTAGGTGGGACTGCTGTAGGAGGAACGCAGCAGCTTCAGGCCCGCCACAGTGATCATCAGAGCACCGACCCTGAGCAGATTCGGGAGGGTTAATGAAATAAAATGCCATCAGAGGTCAATAACACTAACCCAACTATGTAAGGCATTTCTCAAACACCACCACACAGACTTACATAAATATGAGGTTAGTTGCTTAAAAATGCTTCTTAAATGAATTAGAACTGCATTAAAAGACTTCATCAGTTAGAAAATGATACAGCTATTAATAACGGCTGAATGTTTTATGAAGCATGAATTAAGCAACTAACCACACTAATTATGAAATCGTCGTTTGTTTATTAATCCATATCAAATGATTTATTTCAGCTAACAGTGTACTGAAGATCCCTTTAGCCTCCTTAGTGCCAGACCAGATTATGTTGGGTTATACAATACTAGTGCAGCAACAAAAGGAAATGGAGCAAAAAGATGCAGTGATGTTGGATAACAGAGAGATGCCTCACTCTGTGCCAAGTTTCTTTGGACTGGCGAGCTCTCTGGCGCTGCCACTCAGCTCATTAAGGATGACAAGCGAATAGAGGACGTTCTTCTCCACAAACAGCAGCCACACGTGAAGCTTTTCAAACCACATCACATGAGCTGCATCTGGAAAAACAAATTGAAGCATAAAGAGATACTTCATTAACCCTCTGGGAATCTGAGTCTAATTAACATGATTATAACATAGTAAGGAGACATAAAACTGTACAGAGGCCATTTAACAATTTTACGCATAAAAACACGTATTAACCACCCACATTATTTCCAAGTAATGTTTGCTTTGATACTCTGTATCATTGTGTGTTATAATACAACAGTGATTCAATATAGTATAATATAATACAATATAATAAT
>OMLB01056547.1:14742-30178 GCA_900302555.1 Myripristis jacobus
ATATAATAATATAATGCAATTTAAATTTCAGGGCACAGCATCAGACATTTATTTGGAACAAAGGCAGAAACTGGTAGTTAGCATGAACAGTGACAGCCATCATGTCTCAGCAAAGAAAAGTAAAGTAGAGTTTCACCTACAGAAACTCCAACCTCATCAACTCAAAATCCAAGTTAAAAGACATCACAGTACTGGGAACAATGGCTGACTGGTGATTTCTGGGAAGTGCAGTGAAGAGACACGAAGCACCAAAGAAGTCACCAAAATAAACACGGATTTCACAGATTAGCACGTGAAACGTGAAGCATGAATCAGAAACAATGGAGTGATGCTGAACCCATTTCCATTTTTGCTTTACTGAATTATTTAATACTCACCCCTGACTTCAAACTGATAATACTCCTTAGTCTTGAGCAGGGGGTGAGAGAAGCAGTGCCAGGGCATCTGCTTGCGGACCTGAGGCAGCAGGTAGTGAGCGAGCAGCCCCACCGCCCCCAGCAGTGCATACAGGACATAACTGAGGAATGGCTGTGGTAAAACAGAGGGGATGGAAAAGTTAGAATACTTGGATTGTATTTTGTTTTGTGTTTCAGGTAAACAAGCTTGAGGTTTTGCCCCCAAAAAATTTACTTGAAATGTGTCTCTTGACAGTTCAAAACCATCAGAGTCCATCCTTAAAATTGGTAGTCAGTAGTCCTTTTGTCTTTTACATGTGCAATCATTTTGTAATTCAATAGTAATTTGTGTGTGTTCCTTCCAGTGGTTTTGCTGGCGAAAACACATCAAGAAGAGATAATGCACAGGTTAAACTAAAGCATTATGAATTGAGACACATGACAAGGTACCTATTATATACTATGTCAATTATTTATGATCTTCACTGTACCTGTAGTGCGATGAATACGGTGCTGACATGGATGGCGAAGTATAGGACAGCGATGACTACACAGACGATCAGGTCAGACTGCAGACGCTCATTCTGCAGGACACGTTAGGAACATGATGAGAGACAAACAAAACAAAAAGAAAAGAAAAGAAAAGAAATAAAAATCAGTCTCACATTAAAAGACTACATATCAAAGAAAAACTGAAAACTAAGAACAATTACAATTACAACCTTTGAAAATATAATACAGTATAATGGACAGTTTAAGGGTACATAAGCAAATAATGAAGGCTGTGATAAAACAAGCAGTTTGAAAGTCTATGCACCTGATAATCAGAGTCAAAACTACAATTACCCAGTCATGGCTTTGTGCGGCTAAGACGTCAGAACTCACCACTGAGGCTCTCAGCTTCTCTGGCAGAGGGTCCTGTACCTCTGAGAGAGGGTCCTCTGGGTTCTTGTCTTTCAAGTTGGGCAAAATCTTGGATTGTATCAATGAGCTATAAAGTGAGAAGCAAATATATTAGCTGGTTCAAATGCCACGAATTTGTGGGGGTGATTCATCTTAGGAGGAATGCATAAACCCACTCACAGTTCACACTAAGGCTACTGTGTAAAGCAATTTAAAGCTGAACTGAGCATTTTTGACATGCTCATGCATATTAAGGGATAATTAAGTGCATATGTGAGCGTCGGAAAGTCACAGATTATCCTTTAATACTCTATAGCAGACGTTGGTCAAGCAGTAATAGCAAACACTTCTGATGCCAAATTAAGTGCCAGATGGGTGAGGCTTGCTGCATACAACAATCACTGCCAGACATTTTGAAAACTCACTTTAATATTTACTTTTCTGACTCAAAACTTTAACCAGACACTACCTCAACAGCTGTGGTAACCCTCATCCATCTGGTTCTCCAATCAGGTTAAAACAAAGAACAACTAAGCATGAACGCTACTGCAGTGAGGTCTGCTGTATGGGGCCGTGAACTTACATGAGGACAGAGGGATCGCTGCTTTGCCGGCTCAGATGGTAGGACACTGCCACCAAGAGGCCGCAGAACACAGAAAACAGCACTGGGATGTGGTGAGGCTCCCAGGTCTCCTGAGACGCAGAGGCATGAGAGGGTTAGAATTAATTTATCCAGCAACTACAACTAACGTAGGGATTTATCTTGCTAGCACTGATATAAATACTTGCACTAATGCTGTTTTCCCAACCTTGAAAGCTACTTATATGGAAACTATAAAAGCTGCATATTCAGAAGAGTGTTTGTGCGCTTGCTTATGCACAATTAAGTAGTTATAAGTAGTTAGAATGCCAGTTTTGATGAAGAAGTGGCACAAGTAGTTGTGGAGGTTGTGGCGGTTTTAGATTACAATTATATAATATTTTTAGAACATTTAGCTTGCACTAGAGAGATTGATATTACATTCGGGCTGATGAATCAATCAAAATATTATAAAGATCACAACATGGCCAGGTGCTACATCCAACTTGCAGGAGCTGCAATTTTTAAGAAAAGGTAAAATATGCGGCAGAATACCATTGTAAACAAAGTATGATGAGCTACTAATTACATTGTCTAGATGTAAAGAAAATATGTTTGTTTGATACAGACCCAAGCAAAAAAAACATCATTTCATCAGTTTTTCCAGTGAAAATGAAAATCAGAATACAGAAATGATCATTCCACTTCAATCATGACTCATACCACAACTGTGAAACCTGTCAAAAACTGAAATATGATTTTTTTTCAGCCCTAGTCCATAGTGTTTCGAGGAAGTTTAGTTAGTTTTGCTCTCACCTTCAGAGCTCCGTAGCAGAGGCCATAGAGCAGAGCAACAGCGATGATGCTGCGCAGGATGCTGTAGAGAGCTGACAGGAGGCTTGTGGAGGCTGCAGAGAGCACACAGAGGATGTCAGCGGTGCCTGCACTCAAACAGACAGGTTGAGACACCGCGCCTGGCAGAATGCAAATCAGCACTTTGGCCTCTTACGAAGCCTGTCACATCATGATGTAGAATTTAAGTTTGCTTGAGTGCATATCATCTCATCCCACAGAGGTCAAAGCTGACCCCGCAGAGGGGCTGTGCATCTGAGAGTCGCTCACCGTTCCCTCCAAACACGTGGATGTCCAGCTGCTCCAAGAGATACATGACGAATGTGTTGACTTGTGGCAGCAGTCCCACAAAGAAAACGATGGGAAAACACAAAGTGAAGACTGCAGGGAGAGACACAAAAATTGACAGTTTTGTCAATATAAGCTTCCTGACGCTATGAATTGGATTATGTTTGATGGCAATGCAGTGCTCATATTTTCCATTTGAAATTTCTATACTTTTCCAGACATTTTACTCCTACTCAGCTCAGCAGATCATAGGGATTTGATGCTTACTGTTTTGCTTTTTGGACTGCAGGCTACAAATTTCATGGACACATAGGCCCCATTAACATTTGCATCTTGGGGCTCAACAACTCAGGTTATTAACTGGAACAGCTCATCTTTTGTGTACATACACACATGTATATTTAGAAGATTGAGAACATTTGCATGAATGAACAGTAGGACAAGTTCCTGCATTTTCAGTTACATCACTGAGTATCACCTATCAGCTGTTAAGTCCCATTCCTGTTCATGCACACACACCCAAGCTCATTAGCACAGTAACTAGAGTAAACTTCAGTTGCCACTACCTGTTTGAAGCAGGACTACTAGTTGTTGCTGCTGAGAATACTTAGTGTGAACTTGAAATGGCATATTGTTCCTATTCCCTAATAAAACTAACACTTTAATGGATGGAGGGTGGCACACATTTTGGTGGCTGCACATCTGTTACACATCTCAAGGGCAAGTAACCTGCTGTGTAGTGGTAATGTGCAATTTAGAAATTCTGGAAATGGCAGCCCAAAATGTTGGTGAAACACACTACTGGCCCCTCTATGGCGAGATAAACCCTACAGGGGAGTGCAGGTGCCTGCATTAGGTGTCCTTACCTATGACAAGATCCCTGGCAGAGGCGAGGACCAGGGAGCTGGTGAGTGCGACTCCATACAGGGTGAAGCGGGATGAAGTGGTCCTCTGGCTGCCGTAGTGGAGCAGCCAAATGAGGCCACAGCACAGGCAGAAGTAGACAGGCCGGCTGTACGCAATAATACGATTATGGCCCTAAAGGGATGGGGTGATGACATAAATGGCTCATTAAAGAGACAGGATTTAAGTCCTGTGGTTCAGTATAGCTCAGTGACACACATAGAGCCATTCATGTGACCCTGTATATACATATATATACAAATACATATACAAATACATACAAATATGTATGTATTTGTATATGTATACAAATACATATACAAATATACAAATACACATACATACATAAATACATGTATATAGCAGGGAAAAATATTATTATAAAACTGAAAGGAGATGAACCATCTCCAAAGTTTCTTCAAGCCTAAAGTGAGTGCACTGTAAAGCATTTCCTGTTCTGTAACCTTTGTGCACGTTTCGATGTGACTGTTGGCTTGAAAAAATATTTTACTTTTTGGAATGTCTCCCCTTCCCTTATTTTTAGAGCATGACTCAAACTCTGCCAGAATTAGGGATTTCATTCCCACCGGGTCTACCACTGCTAAAAATGCATGCTCTCATGGTAGTGTATGACGCTGAAGGTAAAAACATACACCAAATGACATGTGTTATGTAATACAATTCAATCAAATGACCACTCTAGGAATTCATTTGCACATATAGAAAGACTTCTTGAGTATCAGTAACATATAGGCTTCAGGGCCACAGGTACAAAACAGAAATAGCATCAAGTGTAAGGTTACACAAGAGAGGGAGGATGTGCGCCTGCTGTTTGCAGGTTTCAGCTCAAGAGGCTACGTGCTGCCCTGCTTTTTTACCCAAGGGAGCACTGACTGTTTTACACACCAACAATCAGATTAAATAGATCATGTTTTCCCCAAAAAGTGTCAAGAGTGTCACAAAAAGGCAGAGGAAAAAGTCCTTGAGGTGAGATGAGGTGGGGGAGAATGCCACAAGGTGAGTAGGAGACAGAGAGGGAGTGCAAGAGAGCGAGCTGTGGTCGAAACTCTGGCCAGCTATTTAAAGCCTGTGCCTGCAGCTGAGTAGGAGCTGCATTAATAAAAGACACCGTTTCAGATCAGGCCATCGACGCAGGGGAGGGAGGAACACACAGACTCCAAAGGGAAAAGCAACACCATTTTCAAAAACCACAACAGAAAAAGGTTGGAAAAACAGAGAATTACAACTCAAATTAAACTGACAGAGGGAAAAAATCCATTCTATTTTTTTCTCCAAATACATCATTTCATTAATCGTAGGGGAAAACTGCATTCTACTGCCTCGTGTGCTACAGCTTTAACTTCCACACTCCTTACTATTGGCTTTTGTTTGCAATGGTGTTTATCTAGGAATTAATGACTCCAATTTGCACTATTACAGTCACTGTCATTGCTCTTGATAACAGCATCAACTTAACAGCAAAAACTTGGATACTTCATTTATGTTTTAGGACGACATAATGGCAATTGCCACCCAGGTCTCAGAAAAGGAAAGCTGGAGATATTTAAAGAGTGATGAATACTTACATGTCGAGGGGAAGAGGAGTCTGGTTGAACACTCTGACAAAAAACAAGACACAGTAAAGGTGAATTCACAATGTATGAGAGTATCCTCTGCTAAATATTTTGAATTCCCTTGATAAAAGACATATTCATTTTTTAGAGTTTAGAAGAGGTAAAATATGAAATCATTTTTGTGCCCTAAGCATCAAGAATCCATTTTAACCAAACTTTGAAAACGGTTATCATGTGTCCTAATACTTCAGTAAAAATCTGATTACATTTATATAATAATGACTATCTCATTTAGGTTTGAAGTCAAACTAATACACTGTGTGCTGTTGTCTGAGATATTCACCTTAAGTAAGGAGTACTGGCAACTTGCAATGACGAGGCAGAACTGAAAGACCCAGATGTCAGTGAAGAAGCCGTGGACAAGCAGCACTGAACCCAGAAAGGCCACCAGGACAGCCAGCAGTATCGCCAGCACATTCTCTAAAACCTCACGGTTCCTGTCACAAAATGGAAAAATAAGTCCACATATGGTAGCAAATACTTTTCAAGAATTCTTAAACTGGGAAGATAATTTCCCTAAAGCAAAATATCCAGACATCATTACCGAAACGTATGACTCAACATACCTAGAACATCAGTCATTCTGGCATAAAGCTCTTTAAATTATTTGGAAAAAAATGAAAAGCAAAGAAACTTTCTTCTTTGTAAAGAGTCAGTTTAAAACTGTTTGCTGCTGGTCAAATAGTGAAGAAGATAATTGGATTATTAACTGGACATGAATCTCTGTGCCATAAAAACATCCTCTCTACATTTTTCAGGGTTGTTTTATGTAACTGACATTATATCATATTTCTAGAAAATCCAAACACGTCTGTTTCTGTCAAATTCTGCAAACGTTAACTTTTGTGGGACACGATGTTTCAGCTGAAGACAAATTCACATCCACGAAGGGAGCATAATGCTGTGAGAAATTTCTGCTGAATGTCCCATTATTTCCCCGAAGCTCAGACAGAGGTGGGTACAAAAGCCTTCATTATCCCTGCTGCCTCTGCCTTGAATGGCCTGCGGAGAAATTTGAGGCTTAAAAAAATGATTTGTCTTGTTGAGTTTAAAGCGGTTGTTCTGTTTATCTGTCTATAACTGATTATACTGCCATCTTGGCCCGTCCTCGATCTCAACGGGACGAGCCTAAGAAAATAAATAAAATGTTAATGCTGCATTAGGCAAGATATAAATGTAAAAACACACCTGTCTTGTCAGATTAATTACAAACTGGGACTGCAACAGAGAAAGGAGCCCATCTCCATTAATTGAGACCCAGGTGTTTCACCCGATTTGCCCAATTTCATTTTAGGAATCATGTATAATCACTCGCAGAAAATGTGTTCAACTGCTCTGTCCAGAGAAAGCTGGGCCTACCAACAATGGTTGAACCTGCTAAGCAAAAAATTGTTCTCCCTCCATCGCAGCCCCTACCAGCCATTAAGAAGATATTTACATCAAAGCAGTGGGGTGGCGCTCATATCATATTTGATTTACAGTAAGCAGCTGCTGACTATAAAACCTTTTACCTCACAGTGATTTTACAAGCAAGACATATGAAAGGCTTTTGTGGATCCGGCCATCTAAGTGCTAAGTTGCCTTGTGTAGCTTTAAAAAAAAACTAAATTGACCTACCTGTCAAACAGCGCAAGCAGGGTGAGCCGGTCGAAGTGCAGGCCGACCCACAGGTACGGTAACAGCCAGAAGCGATAGTACTGCCTTGCTTTGCCTGCAGCGGCGGCTGCGTGGTCGTCCTGGCCCAGCGGAGCGTCCTGGAGCTCCGGACTCAGATCTCCATCCTGCTGCTCCAGCAGCTCTGGGTCCATCGTCAGCAGACGGTTCAGACGGATCTGAGGAAGGGAAAGCTGCCCCAGGGTCAGTCGGTTTTCCTAAAAACAATCTTGAGTTTCAGTGTTTGCGACTGGCTGGAACTTCCACAAGATGAATGCTGCCCCCATGCCCATTTTTGCTCTCAATGTAAGAAAGGTTAAAAGGCTTCCGCCAGATGATCTAAGGCACCTATCTGTCTCATATGGAACCAGCATATCAGTAAAGTGCATAGCTGCCTGGCAGTTAAGAGATTTCAAATCCAATAAAATATTTTAAAAATGGATTGCGGAGCCAGATGGGAGCCAGTGTGGCGATTTTAAAATTGGAGTAATGTGATTTGATTGTGGTCTGAGGTACCGAGGGCGGACAAGAACTTTCTACTTTCAATGGAAAAAGAAAACTTTATTTAAACTAGTGGTCACATAAATGAAAATCTGTACGTAGAGTGCAAACAGTAAAACTGACCATACTATGCGCAAATATTGACAATGTCACTCTTATACACACTTAAGTAAATTGGCATGTACATACACACACACCCTCTCTGTCTCTGTCTTTTATCTCTGTCTGTCAATCTTCCATTTCTCTCTTTATCTCAGTGTGTGTCTCTCTCTCTCTCTCTCTCTCTCACTCACGCACACACACACACTCACGCACACACACACACACACATACACACACACACACACACACAGCCTGTTGGTTGGCTACTCACCAGGTCATGAGGGTAGAAGCGAACTGAGGTAGAACTGGAGAGGTGGGAGTCGGTATCCCTGCAGGGCATCAGAGGATAAAAGGAGACCATTGATGATGGGAAAGCATCTGCTGCACTTACTATATTAAACCATGACTCATGACATGGCGATTTCACAAAACAGGCAATGGTAGCCTTGCTTTGCATTGTATTTTACCATTTTATACTTCTGTAACTCCGCTTTTAATTCATGGCAAGTGGTTTTGCTGTTTACCTTACTGGCATTTGTTTATTTTTTAGATCACTTCTAATTTGCAATCTTACTTGTCTTATGATTTTTTTACATATTGATATTTCTTTGTCGTGCTGCGTTTTTGTGTTTGAGAAATGCTGTAGAGGCTTTGCAGTGCAGTGGTAGCTTCAAAGCTCAGTAAACTTAAACAAACCTACAGGTGCTTGCTTGGCAGCAGCAAAGCATTTAATGTTAATATGCAACAATCAGCCACAACTAGTGCTACCTTCTGCTAGATATGTTAGCTTGTGTTAGATGCGTTTTAAACAAGACAGTCATAGCTATATTTTAGCTAAAAAGCTGACAGTATCTAAATACAAAATAAATTGTATGTATTGGTGAAGAATTGATCAGTTCCCAGTCAAGGACAGTACAGAAAATAACGAATGTGTCTATTTCATTTTGTTGAGCAGCTGCAAGTGTATGCTTAGAAACAGAATTATATGCTAAAAGCCTGTTTCCAGAGGGCTGAGGACCTCCAACATGGCTGCCAGAGGGTGAGTTACGTCACTTGCAAGCTCTCTAAACAAATGAAGATTATATTAGCATTCTGAAACTAACCATATGTTATTGGAGGCTCGTCTGGTTGCAGGTTCAAAGTTGACTAAGGACATGTCACAACCGCCCGCCTCGTACAAGGAGGGAGTAAGCTTTCCTGAAAATCCAAGCAGAAACAGAGAAGCAGAGTCATTTCTCTGAAATCACAAGCACCGAGCAACAAAGGCTGTTTGTATGCACACAACAACCCATTGCCCTGACTTTGATCGTGGCAATAATTTGATTAAGGTTCATGTTTACATGCAGAGAAGCAGAAGGCTTTGTTAATATTACAGTGTTTATCTTGGATAATGGGATTATTGAGTGAATTTGCCTCCTCCCCTAGAGGATGCCAGTCATTTCCTGTCTGTCTTGAAAAGCAGTCATGTTGCTCCCATTGTATTTCTGTTGCGTCAGTGGAACTTTATTGCAATTCATCCACTGATGAGGCCCGAGGTATGAAGGCCAGATATAAATATAGTAGCTTTAATGCTTAAACCCCAGAAGGAGAGGCTTACTTGAAGTACATCCAAAAAACACTCCTATAAAACATCTGTTATCACATTTGTCCACAAGTTTTGCTACACAGTACCTCACAGATCATGGTATTATTATTGTGAGTATGAACTTTTCATTAATTCAAGTATTAATTCAGGAATCAAGAGCTCATTTGACTCCCCTGCCTCAATCACAGAAATCTCACATTGAGATAAAAATATAACGTGGATGTAAACCTACCCATAATCAAAATAGTAAATTCACATACAGAAAAAGATAAACATCATCATCATCCAGAAATCACAAGCGCAGACAAGCATGCTCACGCAATCAGCTTTCTCATAACAGCAATCTGCTACTGGCCATATTACGAGTAGGAATGGTAATCCATTTACCACAGCTTCAGACTGAGAATGTAAAACAACTCTGGACGAACAAAGCTTCTATTTACACACAGACATTATGCTCATTGACATCTTAAGCACGTGTGAGTGAGTTTTATGTACAGGCATCAACAGCGATCTGTAACACACTCTTCAGCAGGGGGAGGAGGAATGCGCCAAGCTGTGACCGGAGGGTAACACATACATCCAGCCGAGGTCAAGTATTGGCTGCAGACACAATATCACAGACATAGATAAATGGAGCGTGGATAATTCCACACGGCTTTGACTAATTGCAACAGTCCACTGACCGTGGATAATTGCACGCTGCTATGACTGATTGCTGCAGTCATATTTGTGACCAGTTGCGTCCAAGCAATTCCATCAAACACCATCAAACGCCAGTGTAGCAACTGTCATACCCAAAACATACAAAGACAGTACAACAAAGCCAAAAACAGAAATCATGTGCTTTTAAGACATTCAAAACTGTCACATGCACTGACTTCCCCACAGACTGCCAGTCCAACACTCTTCCATTTCCCTCTCATGCATCTTTCGCCTCTGCTCTCTTCATGCCTCCCTACCGAAGTCATCCTGCAGGCTGGTAGTGCCAACGGTCGAGGCCTTGTCCTGAGAACCCTCCAGGTGCGCGCTTCCGTTCCTGGCCAGCAGGGAGGCACTCGCGCTCAGCACGGTCACCTGGGACGGGGTTCTGGATGGCTGACTTTTCACCTGGGAAGTAGAAGGCTGGGAGGCCTGGCTGAGAGCCTCCTGAAGACTGTTGAGGGAGAGGGGAGCAGGGAGGAGAGGAAATGAGAAGGTGGTGGTGGGGGAGGGCATGGAGGAGGAAACAACATCATCACAGTGGAGGGAGAAGGGTGAGGCAGGGGTAATTTCACAATAGAGGGCTTTCAGGTGATGTAAAGCACACTCTGGCAGCCATTCTGGAGGCCCACAGGTCTTGATCAACAATAGCAAGTCAGTGAAAAGCCCCGACTTGCTAGATTTATGAACTGCCATCTAAAAGGAACTAAGCAGACATGACATGGGGGATTTGACAAGGAATTCATTGATTTTGAGTTCAGTTAATGTGTGCTTGTTACCAAGCAAAATATAGTTCTCCAAAATATAGCTAAATATAGGCCAGCTCCCTATCATCATTTTATTATGAACATATCTGATTTCCATACTAGCAAACATATCTAGCAGACATTACTGTTACTAGAGGCTAGTGACTGCATGCTTGCAATAAAATTGGTTGCTTTGCTCCATTAGCCCATTGGCTAGTTAGTGAGCTGACAAAAAAACAAACACTTGTTTGAGTATAGTCAGCTCAGTTAAGATAAACAAACTACTACTACACAGTTTACTGTGTTGTAGTTACCTACATTTTTGAAACATTTTCAGACTATTTAGATCTTTGCTTATAATGTTGCTCAACTGAGCTACATTCATGCTACAACAATCTTGCTCAGGTATGTCTCTTTTATCTCTCTGGCTTGTTACATATCTATCCCTTTGCACTTTGCACTCAGCAGTTAGACCTCCATGATGGCACCAGTCGCAGTTGCTTGGAGATATGTGATACAACTGTAAAGCCTCTATGTGAGGCATTTGAGGAAGGGATTCAGAGACATCCTAAATATAAAAAGCAAGTTCCACAGGGGAAGAAGTCACTTGGTGTGTGCGGAAGATTGCTCTTCATCTTTTTGAGGATTAGAATCTGAGAGTTTGGCTGATCCCAGGAACACTACAAGGGGAACAGCATGTTTTCCCTCACAGAAGGTTTTAGGAGTAACACTACACAAATAATGAAGAGGGAAAAGTACACTAGAAGAAGAAGAACACCGCAGTTAGTGCTAAAGATAGGACAGCAATGTGGACAGGAGGAACATCATCAGAGAAGCTGGTAAAGAGTCTTTCACAAAGGGGAAAAATCAAAAGGAAGTCACTTCAAATTTCTGAGGAAGATCATTCACCCTGAGGCTGATAAATGACACCACTGGTGAATGAATGACGTAGGACGCCTTTCCAGGGATGTAATACCACAGCTGTCAGGAGTGCAGGGACAAAGCACTGATGTAGGGGTGGGTTAAGTATGACCTCCAGTCTGCTGTTAAACATCCATCAATGCAAACATAGTTATATTCTAGATTTTATTAATGATAGTTTTCTTTAAAATATCTTTGATTTTATCACCTACAGTCTGACACATATTCTTGATAATGACTATGTGTCAGTCAATGACAATTTTAAATCATAGATCGTACTGGGTGATTGTCAAGAATGCAGATCACACAATAGGTTACAATAAACCTCTATATTAATACAATAAACCACTGCTTTTCATCAAAACATACAATAAACTTCAATGACACACTATACAATCATAGTGTGCCTTGATAAATTAAAATAATGATTTATTCGTGTGTTATGAATTTAACAAACAATAATAACGGTGACTCATTTATCTATGGTGGGTGAGCTGAGTTTAGCCAGGTTTAGTCTCTACTACATCCCTGAGAAGGTCATACAAACATTTGGAGAGAAGAGACTAGAGAGGTTTTGGCAGAGGGTGGAGGGATGAGTGGACAGGGGGAGTGGTTTTGCATTTTGCAAGTTTATTGACCCCTGGCAGACGCACACTTGTTTTCCTTACTTAACATTTTTTGAGGCTCAGCATTTGGAAATGTGACCTTGCAGGGGGGGATGCAGAAAGCAGTAGATGCTTGGCTAGAGGTGAATAGCTGTTGGCAGTCTTAAAGCAAACGAGGAGGAGGTAAACAGACCTCACAGGAGCCAAATGTGCATTCCAGTGTCCATCCACAGTATAAGACCAGTGAAACACTAACATTCTGCTTTGCACTGTTTAGATTAGCAGCACTTAAATTTGAGTTGTTGTTTTTTTTTTATGTCAGGGGTGACTGGTTCAATGCCTTGCTCAAGAACACAAATGGACACATGGGCTATTGCCGAGACAGAACCTGTGACCTTCCAGTTGTGGCACGGTGTCTCTAACCAGACCACAGCCTGAGCAGTGACGATTCATTCAAAGCAGCAATCAATGGTGCCTGATCACTGTCACCTTGGACAGCAAGGCTTATATTTCTGGGAAACAGACTGATAAGGATCCCAGAGACACACTCAACCTGATAATTCTAAATGGTGGGAGGGTAAAAAGCAGGAATTGGTCACCAACCATGTGAAGTGAATGGGAATCTACTTGGAAAATCCATCATCCACTGTGACTATTTTAACCTTATGTGAAAGCTGATAATATAGTGTAAAAGGCTTTTTTCTAAGAGAATCCTGTTAATGGGCAGCCAGAAACTCTTACCATTAAAAACAACAAAATAGGAGCAGCTACCTTAAACTTAATGTTTTTACAGTAATCAGTATGATCGACAACTCTCCCCTCCAAGAGGTCTCAGAAAAGGACATGGTAATGTGATACGAGGATGCTTTGTATTATTGAACGCATGATGCACACTTCTGAGGGGTGACGGTATGTCAGCCAAGAAGAGCAGACCTCACAGCCTTGTGTTTCTCTAACCTCTCGAATTCATATTTTGAGTACAGATCACAAAATAGAGTCCTCAGAAAGATATAGTGTGACAACGGGATGAACAGAGTGAAAAGCCTTTAGAACAGGAGGAAAAAGGACATCACATGCAGAGTGGAGACACTCCCGGTGAATGACAGAAGATGTCATGCAA
Organism: Myripristis jacobus; assembly: GCA_900302555.1. Classification (NCBI taxonomy): domain Eukaryota; kingdom Metazoa; phylum Chordata; class Actinopteri; order Holocentriformes; family Holocentridae; genus Myripristis; species Myripristis jacobus. The sequence goes on from OMLB01056547.1 coordinate 28,233, forward strand.
TGTCCCAGCATGCAAAGCAGAAGACGCACAGTGATGTCAGAGGTGAGAATGGTAAAGTGACGGTTAATGTATGGTGGTAAAAGTTCACGCCTGGTAGCAAGCTCATACCAGACGACACAACCAGAGCCTCACAGAAACCCCATTCCGACTCCCTACTCCATGCACGGCATACCTGAGAGGAGATCCGATGAGGGAGGTGGGGGGCGTGGGGTTACTCCCCGCGTTGTGCCGCCGCCGCACCGCCTGCCGACGAAATGTGCTACGCTCTCGCCGAAATATGACAGTCTCCTCACTCCCTGGGGCTGTCATGGCGAGAGATATGATTGGCCAGTCAGCACGGCTGCGTTACGCTTCTCTGATGGATATACTGTATTCTCTCGTATCAGTTTGTTCGCAACTGATACAAGACCTGAGAGACTTGAGGCATGGCACATTTATCAGCACTACCAAAGCCCAACAAATTCCATCTTAATAGCTACGAATGTCAGCTTCCACCAATCGCTGCAACAACAGCTAGTTTTTAGTGCTGCTGAATACAGCCATGTTGAATTTACTGTGTGGCTCAGCTTGCTTGTAGCCAGGTTGAAACAACTCAAGACAGCAGGGGTCAAATGAGAAACTTGGCTACCTTCCTCTCCCCGCAAACCAAGTATCAAACACTCATCAAATCTGAATCTGTAAATCTAAATCTTGTGCTGCCAACACTGGAAGGCAAGTCCAGGCACAACACACCCCTAACATACCTCAAAAGGTGTAGCCTCTCAGGAGCCAAGAAACAATCAACACCAACACCCTAGAAAAAAAAAATATCCGCAATACATGGAAGCCAAAGACAGCCACCCAGTGAAAATACAAGATATTAGGCAGCAAGGAATGTGGGGGGAAAAGGAATGTCTATTAGAATCAGTGGTGGATGACACTAATGAGAGAGCTGCTGTTTGTCTAACCTCAGCACAAAGCGCACACTGTCCCATCATGCTAATAGTGATCTACACGGGGAGCACTGTGCTTGGGTAAGGATTGTCACTCCATGGAAATTCACCATGGTTACACTGAATGAGCAAGGCGGACAACATCTCTTATGCAGGCGCATGCACAAGGGCAACAATGGAGCGATCTAGGCTACACTCAAACCAGTCTCAAATCTGTGTCATTATACTCCTGCTAATACGGCAGAATACAGTCTACAGTAGGGGCTTCCTATTAAAGTATGCCATCTAGATCAAGGCAAGTAGTACATGAACCTCCACTCTGAAATCACAAGAACTATACACACCTATACACATTACCTACGAATAGTTCAGTTATCACTAAACAATGCTAACCAGCAAAAATAACAAACCAACAGACATTAGTTTAATACTGTCTGTACTGTATCTGGAACAATATGAACATTGTAAACAGCTTTGCCTAATAACCAAAAAACACAGTATAATATATATCAAATCAGTTGGAGTAATCAGTAATCAGTTACCCTATATACTGTTATAAATAAGAGGAAGTTAGCCACGATGTTAAAATTTCTCCTAATGCTTTTTAAAGTCCCTGTGTTGGCAAGATAAAATGTGGACTTGTCTTGTCATCAAACATGCTAGTGAACCAGACAGTGTATTTATGCTGGAGCCTTGTGTGTGGTACATACCCCGCAGGGAGCCAGCAGTGGCATCCTGAGGCTCAGTGAAGGCTGCCTGGTTGGGCAGACTGTTTCTGGAACGGGTCACCGACTCCAACTGGGAGGCCCGGCCCAACAGAGACGCTGCGTCCAGAACCTCCCCCTCTTTGGCTTCCAGGTCTGACTTGGAGGTGGTGAGGGGGCGAGGCCCTGCTGGGGTTCCGAGGCGGTTGGGGTCATTAAGGCAGGCAGCCGTACCACTGTCCAAACTCAATACTCTGGCATGTGTTTTGGCACTGCCTGTGCTGGGGGTACGGCGGGAGGGGCGGCGTTT
>OMLB01056547.1:30198-44777 GCA_900302555.1 Myripristis jacobus
GGCGGGAGGTGCGGCGTTTCCCTCCAGGCCGCCCCCCACCTTCGGATCCTGCTGAACCTTTCACTGTGGAGGAGGAGGCGGCGTTGGCTGCAGTGTGCTTGGCTTTCAGGGCACGGTAGCGGCCCTCAGGTGAGTGGCAGGAGTGGGAGGTGGTGCTAGAGGAGCTGTCTGTGCTGAGATGGTGGGTGGAGTGAAGACTGGAGGCGCAGCTGAGTTCACTCTGGTCACTCGAGTCCTCCTCTCCACCCGCGGCAAACACAGCACTGCGAGGCTTGGCCATACCACGCAATGATACATAATCCCGGTGACGACTGGCATCAAAGCTACTCGCCCGTTTCTTACCAGTCCGCCGGCGTCCGCTGCGCCCTGCTGACGAGGAAGAAGTCCTCTGGACAAGGATTGCTGACTTTGGTCGCACGGCGTCTTTCTCCTGCTCCTGCTCCATAGCAGCTATTCCAGTTGAACCATCAGCACTTGTCCTGGTGCTGGGTTCATCCTGGCAGCTGCAGGGCTCTGCTAGCTCTTGGGTTGCAGAAGACTTTGTGTCTGCAGGCTGTTTGGCAGTCAGCTCATTGGCATGAGGGTTCTTATTAGCCTCCCTTGAAGGCAGATTGCTGAGACCTCGAGAACCAACGCTGCCAAGGCTAGAAGTCCTGCCATCTGCAGGCACAGAAGCAGCATCTTCCTTGTCCCGTGCGCGCTCATCCCCTGAAAGCGAGAGCAGACTTTCCACATGTGTAGAGCTGGTCTGCTCGCTGTGGAAGCTGCTGACAGTGCTGTTTGTGTCTCTGTCTGTGCCACTGCAGTAGCTCTCAGTGGAGCCACTACTGCGGGTGCTAAGGCTCCTCAGGCTGTCAGCGCTGCGCTCCCCTCCCTGGGACTTCCCTCTTACACCAGATCCTTTCCCCCTTCCACCCACCTCCACCTGGTACAGACCTGAGCTACCTTCCCCTGCCTCCCGAGAGGCAGAGCGGGCTATTCTGCGAGGATCCTGGTGCCTGCTGCACTCTATTCCAGAGGTGGAGGCCACAGCCTGGTCCTGCTGGTACAGTTGCTCAGCCCCCTCTCTGTCATAGAACCCCGCCCTGTGAGGCCTTGCAGCCTCCAGCTCACACACAGGATCAAGGCCACCTCTCCTGGGTGGAGGGTAAAGACCAAAGTCTGGCAGAGAAGGATCAGGGAAAGCAGAACCTGCTGAGCTGGAGGTGCGAGGCAGGCCCCGAGAACGGAGTTCCTTCCTAAAGGTCTGAGATTGCATGGATGCATGAGTGGTCATCTCGGTGTCACAGGAGGAGTGTGACTGGCTGAAGTGATGAGCAGCAGAGCTACAGAGGTCAGCAGGCTCCCTGGTCAGTTCGGAAGGACCCAGGGAGGTGGAGGGCTGCATGGAGGCGAAGGAGTCATTGGACACAAGGCAGTACATCTTTGGGTCTGATAACAAGTCTAAATGGACAAAAAAAAATAAATAAATAAAAAAAAAAAAATCAAAAGACGTGGTGAGAACAATTGTCATATCAGTTCATAACATGATGATGTAACAAGGTTTCCGTTGCCAAATGAAGAAAAAATGTGTTTTTACCGTGATCGTGGCTGCAGCTCTCCACCAGAGTCAAACTGATGTCATCTGAGGTCTTTCCCACATCTCCTGCATAGACAGAAAGAGAGCAATCAAGAGTCAACAAGTTTAATCACATTTTAATACATTCATGCCCCCCTCTGCACACATCCACCATCAACAGAGTAAAATAAATGACATTCCTGTCCTCATCTCAGAAACACTACTTCTGAGAGGTGGTGTAAGCTACACGCGGTAATGAAATACCCTGAATGGTTTCCTAGATAACCTAAAGGTTGTTCAAGCTAACATTTGAACAAAGTTGTAACTATTAAGCATTGTGTTCTCGGCAATAAATGCATCTTGGGTCTTGTTCAAAGTGGTCATGACTTCCTGGGAATGTGTGATGGACAGTCTGAGTGGATGAAAATCCTCACGGGGAGGAGCTTAAAAAGCTAAATCCCAGCAGAACGCCTGTCCCACTTCAGACCACTTCCCGTCATCAGAAACTACCAGCTAATTAGAATGGCGTCGGGCGGGCTCGCTGAATTATTCAGACAATGCAGCCGCCTCACTCTAACACTCAGCACAATGGACCCATAGTGAAACTGCAAGTTCATTTATTGTCTTCTTCTCAGTCTTCCCAATAAAAAGCTCCTGGAGAATGGCTCCCATGCTGGGGCTAACAGCGTATTGCTTTTTTTCAAACTTAACAGTGCTTGACTATTTCTAAAGCGGCCTCATCTTTGTGTGCCTGGGGAGGTCACAGTAACACTATAAGCACAAAAGCTTACCTTTGGCAGTTGTTGCTCCTCCATGGGTGGATGCAACCTAAAAATCACCAGGGAAAGATGAGTCAAACCATATATCTTTTGAAAATCTTTGTCTCTGTGCAACTGCTCAACAAGTTGTTAAGGTTATCAAAAGCACCTTCCAGCGGTAACAACTTCAAAAAGGACAAACTGACGCGATGTGTGTGATCATTATAGAAGAGAACGTCCGGAGAAAATACAACTTGTGTATTACAAACAGCCGTCGCCTCTTCACTGTCATCACAGAGATAACTTTTGGCTTCTCTTCCAAGTGGGTACACAGCAGCTGAGCAGAACATGCCGGCTGATTAGCGACTCAAGGACACACAGTACAAAGACGTAGAACACTGCACCCCGGGGGATTCAGAGGTTAAATATATCTCACAGGATAAAAGGGCTAAATAATGTTGAATATTAAAGATAGAGATATCTGCTGACAGTAAGCTATGTGAGTACCATGCCTAGTGAAAGCACCCTCTACACACACACACCACCAAACACACACACACACTCACACATACACACTCGCCTCTTTCCTCTCCTCCAGTCAAACGACATAAAACTTTGAACCAAGATCATATGTAACACATTGAGGTATGCATATCACTCTAATGGTGCATTTGTGCCTTTATTGGGTTACAGTAAGCACTGCACACATTACACTAAAGAGGAAAAGGGAGATTTGGAACAGTTCAAAAAACAACAACAACCGGAAAAAAGAAAGAACTTGGGACCCAAAACTAGCTTATAGGAAGATTATATATGGTCCAAAAACATAGCGGTAGTCCACTGATCCTATAGTGGCAAATTCCTGAAAACTTACTGAAACACAAGTAGTGATACAGTAAACAGAACAATGCTCTGGAAATATTGGTGGTTTAAGATGGGTCACATGAAAAGCTGCAGGCTAACAGGTTATAAAAACGTTTCCTCAAAACTAAAATGAAAGAAATCAGTCTGGGCAGTAGCATGTGGATACTGAGAGGAAAGTCTGAGATTATATCACTAACATTGGACTCAATTAGTGGTTTCCACTGAAAAACAGAGCAAGAAGAGCATGCATTGCATCAGAGCCAGACTTGTGTTAATTCACAAGGTGCAGCTCACATTTTCCTTACTTAATGGGTGCGGACATTTTACAAGACTTTTACACAAACAGAAATACCAGGTGCAGGACAAAACATCTACAACTGGGTGCAGAGAAGATGCGTGGTATGATGGTGAAGTATATTTAGACAGTGACTGTATGGTGAGAGTCTGTTGTCTACTGTCCTCTCCTTACCTGGTGGTTAGAGTCCATCCCAGTGTAGGAGTTCCTGGAACTGCAGTCCACTGGTGGAGTCTCTTCCCGAATGAAATCTGCCATCTCAATACCCCCTCCAGGATCCCTGTACACACACACACACATACATACACACACACACACACACACACACACACACACACACACACACACACACACACACACACACACACACACACACACACACACACAAATTACATTAACTCCCTTGAATGTGAATGGACAGCAGAGATAAATGTACCATTCACCATTCAGAACATTTGTACTGTCAGCCCTGTTATATGTCACTCCTCCTTCCATTCCCCCTTTGAAGACTATTGAGAGAAAAAAAAGCATCCATATAAACTTTCACTAGGCCTATATTTAGCTCGGACATGCTTTTTTAAACAGTTGGTATGTCGAAACAAACAACTTGCCAAGGATTGTCTATAAATCATTTCCATATGCCAAAAATATTTCACAACGGGTCAAACCACAAAACAAACATCACGAGCAATAAAGTGCAAAACACTGCGCACATGGAGAGGGCCTGGGCAAAGGGCACGTGGAGGGAAAACGCAAAAAAACACCTTAATCAATTTCAACACAGCTTGTCTGCTTTACTGTAAACTTAAAGAACCTGGAATGTAGCTCCAGATGTGTGGGCAAAGCTGCAACTGTGACTGCCCATGCGGTCGAGGGCTCTCATTCTTCTTGTTGCTTTTCCCTTCTCTCAGCATCCTGCTAAGCACTCTCTCAGGAATGTGAAAATGAGTCACTTCTTCAAGGCATGGGCAGTAAAATGCTAGGAGCCCACTGTCCTCCATTCCTCCTTAATGAGAACTAGACCCTCATGTAATAAAAATAAAAAAGAAGACTGGAAGGGAGTGCCATATTTGGACACATTCACCTTTTGCATAAAGGTAAAGTTTCTATCTTGTACTGTTCTTGAGTTATTAGAATGGGTCCACACACAGATGCCACAATGATGAAGTAATGTCCTGCATACCGTTTATGTACCATGGTAGCGTGATACAAAAAGTAGAAAAGAGTGCATATCCCCCAGCACTTTGTACAGGCAGCACTGGGTTTAAAACAACACACAGCAGCACACGCCATACTGCTCCTGCATGTCTTTTAAGTGGGCAACTGCTAAGTGTGTCTTAAATAAAAAGGTAAATGCCAAAAAAAATGATTGTAAAAAAGTGACTTTCCTACATACTGTTGGCATTGTGGCATTGACTGACTCATCTGGAAGCCTTTGAGTTGAAATATTGATTCTCCCTGTAGCAGAGGTGTGTCTTTAAATGCATCACCACTAGAGGACAACCCTTTGACCTCAGTCCTGATAGATAACTCCAGATTAGATCACCTATATAATGACTTGACTCATGCGACAACCAGGCTCCATTTGACTACTGCTAAGTGTTAAGAGACGTGATTTGTTTTTTTTTTTGTTGTTTACAGAAGACAATATATGCCTTGTCATCGAAGGCGCTTTGTCACTCAGTGTTGCATCACTCTCCTGGGGACTCCATCTTACGTATCCCACTTCAGATGTCCCAGCCACCATCAGGCCATACACATGACCTTACCCTGGGCCGTTGCTGTCCTCCCGGCGTGTGACACTGCCGTCGTTAGCCCCCTTGGCGTTGCCTCTGCTGCCCTCTGTCTCCTTGGCCCGGTGCTCGACCACCTCGCCCTCGTCCAGGGCATGGTGGAGGCGGTAGTTCACCGTCTTCAGCAGCAGAAACATGGCGGCGATCACACTACAGTAGATTCCCACAATCACCATGGTTGGCGGCAGGGCCTGATGTTAGACAGACATGTAGTGAATTTAAAAACACCATTTCTCCCTGGATTTAAGGCTGAAGTTTTAAGGCTGGGAATGACAAAGCAGGTGGGCAGTTCAGTGTCCGGCTGAAGGACAAACGGACATGACAAGTGGCTGCTGAAAAACCGAGTGCAGTGAAGATCAAACCTGCGACCTATCAGTCATCAGACAGTCTCTCTAACCACCAGGCTGTCAGAATGACCTTTTAGAAAAAATAGTGGTTCATCATACGTTTCCCAAACTAGGTAAAATGGAAAGATTAGGGACTCAGCATTCAATTCAAGTAAGTAAAAAGCAGCAAATATAGTCAGCAAAAACACAGCTGAGGCAAAAGCACAATTTATTACCGCATATACTTGTAGCTTTCTTATTACCAGGCAACTGTATGTTTACCACGGGGTCTTTTGGGCTCCATTTCCGATCTCCCCTGTTGTCCTTGAGATACACACTGCATCTGTTAGCCATTATTACGAACACCAGCACCCCTCAAACCTGTGGCTCAGTATAAACCATCGAGCTGACCAATGTATTTATTTCCACTCCAGAAATAGAAAGGAAACCACAAACTGATACGGAGCATTTAGCCTCTCAATATAGATGGTAGTATGCATCTATTTCTTGACCCAAATACATTTATAGAGTTGAGCATTTGGAAAAACAGTTCACTAAGCTATCAGTCAGTTCTGTGCGGCCCATCTCTATCAGCTTTACCGATGTGATGGTTTGAAAACTATGCTCTCATCATAATAACAGGCGCACAAACCATCCATAAATAGGCAGAAGTGGGCTACAACTATTCTGCTGTGCAAAGTCCCTTCTTGAGAAATTACAGGGCAAGTACATGCTATCAGTGTGCAAAGGTAAACACTGACACTGGCTTTAGAAAACAGGCCAAAATAGACCCCATGATGAGAAAATACACCAAGCAAAATCAGTACCGCCGCTCTCTTTCCTGGAAATGCAGACTGACAGGATAGCCAGGCATCCTAGTCAGCTGTTACAGATGCTACAAAAGATGCTTGTGAAAACTGGTGATACTGCAAATCACTCCTGACAGGGGAGAAAACAACTAGATAAGAGAGAGGAGGGGGTGGGGGGGTTATCCACTGAATACAGTCTAGCTCTGTATCACCGACTTCTAACATCCTGACTGCTCCTGAACACATCACTGTGGAAAAACATTGAATTTAAACAAAAGAGCCTTCTGGTCCAATCTAGTTGGTGGACAGTGATACACTTATTGAAGGGGGGAAGGAAATCACCGAGTATTTGTTTTTACGATTTCGCCATCGAAATAACACGTATCTCTTGCTGTTTACCCCTGGTTTGGTGGTTTTGCGGTGTAGCTGGGTATATTCCTACATTTTCACCAGCTTTTATTTTGGATACGAACCGTTACGTGGTCTCCGTTCCAGATAATAGACTGAGACCGACCGTTGGTATCCTGTGGCAACTAACGGACACAGGCTTTACTCGGTTGCCTTTTCGTACCGTTGTCAGCGGTCCAAACAAAACAAAATATATTATCCATAGCTTTTTAAAAATGTTTTTTACTGAGACAGCACTTACCATGTAGAGTGTGAAGGGGAAACACAGGAGAAACAGCCAGATGTAGAGATGTAAAGCGTTGACAAATGTATTTTGGTGGGGGTCGTAATACCATCCGCCTGTGACTGAAGCCCAGACCCCCTGCCTCAGGATCTGCAGAGTTTGCGACCCCATGTTGTATCCCCCTTCCGAGTCCGAACCGAACCCAACTAATAAATAAACAGGGAGACACGGAGGCTAGTCGTCGTTCGGCATGACAGACGGTGCTCTGTTTTCAGACGCTGGCCTGAAAATCCCCGCTGCAGCCATCTTCTCTGCAGCTGAGCTAGCCAGCTGGGTCACTTGTTTTCAGTCCTCCACTGAGGAGACTCCTATCCCACCACGCCCTGCGAGAAACTTCTTCTTCGTGGCATCGCTACGGCAGATGCTGCTTATTTTATTTATTTATTTTTTTCTTTCCCCAGCCCCATCTCTTTCCATTCGCCCGTTCCTTTGTCTGTTTTTTTTCCTCCACCGGGTTCAAATATGAGTTTGGTGTGACGCTGCCTGGTTATGAGAAACATGAGTCAAGCCGGTATGACAAACGAATGTATGTAAGTTATTCTATGAGATTCGTAACTAGGTGATTGTGGCTCCGGAGATACAAAAAAAAAGGTGCATGGCGCCCCCTTCTGGTGATCACAGTCTTCCTCTGCTTCTTTCACTAACACAACAAGAACTAAAAAACATATCTATGAAGAATCAGGGCCTTTTTTGTAAGCTACATAAACCAGTGTTGTACTTTAATGAAACTACACACAAATTACCAAACCAGCTGCAGTCGAGTTTGAAACAAAATTTGCTGCAAAGAGTGTCAGGACGAGTAAAACCTCTGAAGCCCCTCGGAGAAAATCAAGTCCCATGCAAGACCGGGGCCAAGATAAGCAATAAGCCAAACATATTTTGCTCCAAGGCCAAAAAAATATGATGCAGAAGAGTCATAAGGATGAACAAAGATGAAGATCTCTCTGCAAATCCACTCAACATCAAACCGATCAATGCATGAGGACTGATTCATTAGTGCGTACAATTGTTAGATGAGGTTTATTACATACAAAAAGGGAGGGGTTGCAAAACCAAGAAGTCAGAGTCAAAAAAACAAAACAAAAAAAACACGCTTAATTGACAATCGAGAGCAGAGCAATTCAAGCTCTCCAGCCTTTATGTTTTTGATTACAAGTCATTGTCAAAATAACATCATATACACAGCATTTTATTCAGAAACTATTACACTGGTCAACAAAAATCCTTAGCATAATTCATACATTTTAATATAAAAAGTGTTTCAAGAAAACAGTGGGAAGAGTTGTGTATTTTTCTCACTGCTCAACTTCTCAACATGTGCAGCGTGCTGACAAACCAATCTGAGGCCCAGAGCTGTTATCACAAAGCAAATTAAATTAAAGAGTGGTTAAGTGGTGGGGAGGAAGGAGCGTCTGATGTTATGACACACGTCTTCATAAAGCAGATGGGGGATGAGACAATCCTCTGCGGTCATTGCAACACAAACATGCCGCTGATGTCAACAGTGAGCCGAAACCGATGCTGATGTCAGCTCATCATCCGTTTATCCTCATCCTCAGTGTACACTGCAGGGATTCTTTACACCGAGATTTACACTGCCTGCTGACATCGAGCCGTTAACCCCTGTCCTGTGCACAGCTGCTTGAAACGTCCATGTTGCCAAATTTAATCGAGTGCACAAGACTAAGGTTACAGTGTAAAAGTAGTCCTGGCACGGCGCTGACACAGGCGACGTGCCGCGTTCACTCTCAGCCTCTGGCAAACCGATCAAAACAGCAAAGTGGCAGATGGTCTTGAGGTTTGGGAGAGAAATAGAGAAAACAGAAATACTCCCATTGTCAAACTGTCCGTCCAGGCAGAGTTGTGAGCCTGTCTCTGTGTGTCTGCCTGGAGCGCGGGACGTCCGGCTGTCACTGGAGCCGCGCTCGTTTCTCCGGCGGGGGTTTGCTTGGAGGAGCCGGGGCCGAGGACTTGGCGGCGGGCTCCCTCTCCTCCTGTTTCACTGCTTCTGCGGGAGGCTCGGGCTCCTTCTTCACCTCGACTGAAACACAAGTGAAAACAGGTTTCGGCCACTAGCCTGGCAAAAATATTTCACTCCCATGTTCACGTAATCATCACCAAAACCCATTTAAATTCTGACAGCAGGGGCAAGTTTTTAATAGCATGAAGAGGAATAAATAGCCAGAGAGACTCAAGAGTAATATTTCCATGATGGTAAACAAAATAAAAACACAGAACAACAGGAAGTCAGAGGGAATTCACCGTCATTCACCGTCTTATTCATGCTAGACAAGCGGTGATGGGCATAGATTTCACTTGATGATAAATTATTCTAATCTGCATTTGATGTTTAAAACACTTTGAGATCATACCTGGAATGGGCTTCTCACCAGGCTTGGGCTGAAATTGCAGAAAGAACATAAATTACATCTAATAAACAAGTGAATCTACTTACACTGGCAATGACATAACTGATCTTATTTGGGGGAAATTACAATGAGTGACTTTCTGAATCAGTGTAATGTGTACCTGGTAAAATGTTGGTGGAAACTTTGACCGCAGGTCCAAAAGGAGCGTGTCCACACGTTGCCTCTGAAATAGTGAACTAGGTTCCTCTTTCTTCTTAGACTTGGGCTTGGCTTTTTCTGCACAAAGACATTTGGTTAGCCAGCGACACAACATGAACTTCCTATCATAATCTCACGCTGGCAGTGCTCACTGTCGGCTGCTTGCTGTATAAGTTTGGTCTTATTCTGCTGCTGTGCTCATTTTACATGGCAGCTGATAAAAGGATCAGCTGAATGAGTACAACGTAAATTCAGATGCACTGTCAAAAACAAACCTCTCTCCTCTTGATCTTTAAAGTGCCACCAGTAGCCCTTGGACGGATGGTAGCGACAGTAGGACATGGCCTCGTCGAACGCGGACTGGATTCCATGGACGGCAGAAAGCTGAGGGAGACGGCAGGTTTCATGCAAGCACTCCTCAATCAAAGACTCCTGTTCTAAAAACTGTTCATGAAATGTTTTATAAAGGATGAAGCTGTAAGCTCTCACCACTCTGGAGCCAATGACTGTTCCCAGGTCTGGAGCCTGATACACCACTCCTGCTATGATGTAGTAGTCAGCCAGGGGAACCACTGAAGGATCAAAGAGGAGAATTAGAGCCTGGTTTAGTATGGTTTAATGCTTTTTAAGACAGATTTTAACTACAGACTTTTTTAAAGACGAATAATCTTTCTCATACAAATCAGCATTTCAGGAGAGTGTAAAGGTAAGCCCTACATTTGTGATCGAAGGTCATTATTGACTTGATGGTTCTCTGAAATGATATTATATGTTTTTATGTGTTTTAAGTGTTGTGTTGTAATGAATCGACTCAATACTTTTCTTCCCCACAGACATCACAGGTAAGTATAAGGATTTTCAAGGATTTCTCTCTGCTGGTAACTAACAGCTATGTATGAAGTGAGTCGAGTTTATCTACAAGAAGAAATACACAGAAATACATAGAAACATTTAATCAGATAAAATGCTTGATGTTGAAATCAAGATCTCACAAAGACAATTTTAAGACTAGTTAATGGCTTTTAAGGCCTGATATCTGTAACATTGCATTTTAGACATTTAAAGACTTTTTAAGGAGCCACAAACACCCTGTTATTAATCAAACAAACTAAATATGGCAGTTTTATTTTTATGTCCTTTATTTACTGGGGTGTTTTGTTACCAGTGACCACATGAATACAGGTAAAATATGGTTGAATAATTAAAAGAGGACACCTGGGTGAACTGTACTATTATAATAGTTCAGGATTATTTAGAAGGCATTATGTCCTATACAGCATACAATAACAGGAAAAACAAAAACAATAAGACAGGAGAATGGCAGCCTGTAACATCATAAGTGCAGGCCATGTGCTTTGGTACAACCCACCAGCACTGTATAATACATTTTAATTCTCCATTAAGCAGTTAATCAGACACACAGCTGCTCACCTTGCGTAGCGGACTGTCTCTGCTGTTTCCTGATGATATAGAGAATTGGCTCCTGGGCATGAAGTAGGATGTATTCCACTCCAACCATCTGACTGCAAGAAAAGAGACAATATAAGTGTTTACAGCTCAAGAATCTGTCACTAGTCAAGTCACTTTTACTTATATAGTGCATTTAAAAACAAGTGTTGGCCAAAAGTGCTTTACAATCGTGGCAGAGGGGTTTATGATACAAATGTACAAGACTAGGAGAGTAATACATAAAAGCCAGGGCTAAAATAGAAGAAGAAGAAAAAAGATAAAATCAAGTAATGAAATAAGAAACTAAGAAGTTAAGTTCATGGATAAAACCAGAAAAAAAAACAATAAAACCATCAACAGATTAGAACTCAAGGAGAGGATGTTAGAGATTAATTAAGAATGGACTAAAAAAAAAAAAACATTGGGTAACCTCAGACTGAATAAAAACAAGAGAAAAAATTGGCTTTTCAAATTAGATTTAAAAGTGTAAATGGTGGACGAGGACTTCATCTGGGTGTTCTAGAGCCTGGGAGCAGCAGCAGAAAAAAACAGCCAGCTTTGGTGGTGAGGTGTGACTGAGGAACTGAGCAATGATGTGACTTTGCAATTAAATTGTAAAAAGATACTTACTGTGGCCTTTAAGACAGTTAATACATCTGTGTGTGTGTGTTTGGTTTGTTTGTTTGTGGTGCAGCGTCCACATGCTGAGTAACCCCTTTTGAATTGCTAAGGCTCTGACTAAAATGTACCACTTTATTGATCCTCATAGGAACATATTCTTTTTGCTTGTCTCCCTCCATGGGGAAGTCAAAGCTCAGCGACCCTGGAGCTGCCTGGTAGGAAGCCTTCCTCAAGGACCTAAAGGCTTCAAAATGAACTCGCCACCCCTCGGCCCATCCCAATTCGTCTGTATTTCTGAGCAGCGTACGTCTAACTCTAAGTCGTTCACACTGTAAACTCACTTCAGGTGCTCCAGAGTCAGCCGCTGCATCTTCACCACCTCGTTGTTGCAGGTTCGGTCATAGAAGGGGTTGCTTCTTTCAGAAAAATAGTCCAGGACATTTCCAGGGTTCAGAATGGGCACCCAGCCGCTGTCGACCCAGGATATTCCCAGCGGGTTGTCTGGAAGAGGAGAGAGCAGCCCAAACAAATAACCATCATGTCCATCAGTCCATTAGTTACCTGCGTGTTGCATTTGTTTTAAACTATTACTAGTGACATTTAAGGTTACGTATGGGTCAGGGGGAAGGAGAGGGAAGCCACACATTCATAGGACGTGCAGCTTCCCATCTCCTTCCTGTGATGAGCGCCCAGCAGGCCGGTGCATCACCAGTTCAGATGTGAAATTCTCTCCTCCTCTTCGATGTACAGGTCAGACATAAGGCTGTAAAATCATACTTCTAACCGTATCTGAGCCAAACCCTGGCCTGAGGTTCTTAAGATCTTTAATGGCTGTTCCAGAATATAAAAGTAAAGGTGTTCTGATGAGCAAAAACTGTAATGGTTGTTTAATTTAGATGTGTTTAAGTTTGCTAACTTTGCTTCAAAAGCCTGGGGAAGAAGGCAACATTGTTTGTTAAATCAATATTTACTTTGATTTGTTATTAAGCTTCTATCTGTGATTTAGGAGTTGAGCCCTCCTTGATAAAAGTCTGATGAATCTGAAAGTGACAGATGCTTTGGATGTCTCTTTGTTCCTTTATTACTGCTGTTTGATAATGTACAGGCTGCACTCTGCTCCTGGCCTGGGTGTTTGTGTCTTGTAAGTGCACGTGGGCTGAGCATACAACCTGTATGCACCACACGATAATAAAACATCATTCATTTATTCACTCAGAGAAAACTAGAAACCACCTGTCTTCTGCCTTGAAGGCTACGAGACCTTGAAATGAAGTGACTCATTATGGACAAATATATGGACAATATGGACAAAACTTCATACCTCGATGATTATGCCAAATATCTCAACAGCGATACAATACACCATATGACAGTGAAAATCTAGCATTCTTCAAAAACAGCATAATAACACCAAATGGAGGTGAAAATTAATTTTACTTCACAAAGTATTTTATTGATCAGAGCAGACCAATCACCGTCTTAGGCTGCACTAAAGTAAAATTTGAAACAATAAAATCAAACATTTTGGTCCAACCTCTGCTCTGACACAGTTGCCTGAACAATATTTTAAGTGTAACAAAAGTGAAAACTAAGCCTTCATCAAAAAACAAAACAAAACAAAACAAACAAACAAAACACAGTACAATAACACCAACTGGACGCAGAAATACAGAAACTTCCAAGTATTTTATTGATCAGATCTGACTAATCACTGTCTGAGGCTAACCCTAAGCCTAAATATGACATCATCCATGTCGTTGCCTTTGCAGATATTGATATCACGCAGGTTCATATCTAGATAACGATATGATACCGATATATCGTCCACAAACAAGCACTAAAACGAGCTAACATTAGCTAGGTAGCTCACGAATGGGGTTTGAGTTCGAGCGAAAGGAATATGTAAAATTATTAAAAAGCTAGCCTGGCGTGCAATCCGCTGTTTAAAGTTTGTGGAGCTTTATTAAAACCCAAAACAAACCGGATGCGTGAGCGTGAAGCCGCACAAAGACACCAGCGACGCTCCGCGGCCGCTGTCAGCTAGCTGCTAATGCTAACAACGACATCAGGATCCTGCTGCCTGCGAGACAGACTCAGCTTTACTTTTTCACAACATACACGTTTTAAAAAATATTTTCATCGAGTCACAGAATATGATCACATAGAGAAAAGGTGTCGAAAAGACGAGAAGATAGAGATAAAATAAGCTAATGTTTCAGTACCTCTCAAATCCACCGACGCCATGTTGTAAACACCTCTGTCCCACAGAAATTACGTAGACGTCAAGTCGCATTTTGGTGACGTCTGTTGTCTGGTGACCGCCGTTATATTTTTGACAGTATTCAAAATTAATCTGTCCATTTTTGTTTTCTTGTTTGTCATTATCATCATTATTATTGTTATTGTTATTATTATTAGTAGTAGTAGTAGTCATAGTAGTTGTAGTAGTAGAAGTAGTAGTAGTAGTAGTAGTATATTTTAAAATTGATTTATTTCTTTCTTTATTTTGTATTTTCTTATTTTTTTTGTCTCACTTTCGTTCATTTCATACATGTTGCCTATGTATCATACAGGCTACTTATGCCTGTCTTTGCATTTTGAATGTATTTTGGAGAGCTGACTTAGAGAATTTCACTATAAAGTTTATATTTATTTTAATTTTTATTTTTTTAAAGAAAGTGATAAGATAATAACGAAAGCGTAATTTGCTACGCAAACCCTCCGTGCGCAACGCGTACGCGAGAACATAAACTAGGCTTCACGGATAAATTTCATACGCTTTACAGAAAGACACATTTTATTTATTTATTTATTTATTTATTTATCACTCTGACGATTAAATCAAAGC
>OMLB01056547.1:44797-71570 GCA_900302555.1 Myripristis jacobus
AAGCGGCACGAATACGAAGAACACACACACAAAGAGACTAACTTAAAAAAATAAAAATAAATTGGATACACTATAAAATGACAGACACATGATGTGTGTGTGTGTGTGTGTTGGCTGGCAGATGGACAGGTAGAGCAGGTAGGATTGCAAACCAGCCTCGGTTTCCACTGAAACAACCAAACAAAACTCCAGCGGCTCTCCCGGACGTTTTGCATGCAGTTTGTGTGTTTTCAGCTGCTTCTGCACCACAGAGCTCAACTTGCACAGACACACCCAGACAGCTGAGCTCAACATGCACACACACACACACACACACACACCCAGACAGCTGAGTTCACTTCCCCGGGAGTGAGACAGGAGCGGAGGGACTGCCGCGCGCTCGATAAACACCCCTCGTGCGTCCGGGCACAGGGCCGGCCCGTGACGGAGGGGCCGCAGGTTTTGGACAGACCCCGTCACCCCGGATAAACCCCTGCCTGAGTGACGTCACACCCTGCCATTGGGGCTCGTGCTCTGTCATTAAGTCGGTCCAAAGTGGCTGCGCACGAGGCGCACTATCTGGCCGCTCGGACAAGCGCCGACAGGCTGGATGATGTTCATCTGATTCATCTGAGTGAGGATGACTGCATTCCTGCAGTCTGAGATAAGAAAGAGAGAAAACACAAAAGAAAAGGGAGAAAGAGGAGGGGAGGGGGCTGATGTTGTTTTTGACAGCACATTTAAAGCGACATGACTTCCACCTCCTGCCTTTCAGTATTAGCCCAACATTGTTAGGCCTAGCCTACCTTTCATCGGAAATATTGAGCTCATTTGAATGAAACTGAATTTGCTCCTGTGCCAGTGAAACTATATCCTATGTGGCGTTTATGGCGCAGAGAGGAAGCACCTTTTAGTCGACATGAAGCCCTTATTGTGCTCATTGTGGTTAAATCACAATAATGTCTAGGTGACTATATTAATTACAGTAGTCTATCATGTAATACCCAATGCCCATTGTCCCCTCTTCTCCACGCTGCTGGAGCACAAATCATGGTTTTATACACCTTTATTTCTAAAATAAAACAAACTGCCCTCAAAAGGAATTTGGAGACCAAATAAGAAGCAAATGAACCAATAAGCACATAATTGCAGCTACCTACTGTTTTTGTTTTTTTACATAACCTCACAGTAGGCCTAATTTCTTACAAAATCATTTTAAACAAATTAAAATTGAAGCTACTGGCTCCCGTACTGCCCCATTTCCCATTTCATGTCATGAATAAAATCTCCTCCAGGTTCGTAGTCTACATTAACAAAGAAAGCATTGCTATTCCCCGCGTCGACTGCTTTGAAATAAAATGTCCTATTTGCATCCTCGAATAAAATGGCAACCAAATTAAAGTTGTCATTTTGCTGGAGGTCCCCTGGGGCCACTGGCCCTGCGTCAAGAACCAATAAGCTCATCGGGCTGGAGAGGGGAAAAAAACAGGGGAGGCAGGAGCGCGCACAGAGCGTTGCTGCGCGCACAAGACGTAGCTCTGCGTGCGACGAGCACGGCGAGAGGATGCAGTGAGGAGCCTCTTACGTCTCCCAGCTAAATCAGAGTCCGGCGTTAGGGCAGCTACAATAATACAACGTCGAAAATGAGTGCGAGCAAGGCTGGGCAGGACGGCCCCTCCAGAGCGGAGGAGAGCGGCACCGGGAGCGGCACGGACAGCGGCGGCGGCGGCTCCCCGCGGCTCCAGCAGGGCGCTCAGCCTCCCAGCGGCAGCCGGACCAGAGATGCCAGATACCAGCAGCAGCAGCAGCAGAGGCATCATGGTGGGTCGATGCTGAAGCAGCCATCCCACTCCGAGCCAGCTGATGCCGTGAGACGGGCGCTCGACTTCAAGACCCAGGGCACCCAGTGCTACAAGGATAAGAAGTACAGGGAGGCGATTGGCAAGTACCACCGCGCTCTGCTGGAGATGAAGGGGCTGTGCAGGGTGCTGGGCGATCCAGACACCAGCTCCAAATCCCCCTCCTCTCTCCTGCCGACCATCAGCAAGTCCACCTCGCTGACAGACGAGCAGAAAGGTGCCATGGAGAATGCAGAGCTGGAGTGTTACAACAGCCTGGCCGGTAAATAACCATCCACCTTTATTAGAAAGCACTTTTTTTATGCTCGTCTGTTTTATTTTTTACTGAAAGATCCATGGAGTTTTTCAGAGCTCATGAATGATTCATCAACAGTATGAGTCATTCTCAGGCTTACCCCACCAGCCGCCTCACTTTCTTTTTGATATTCACTTGATGTGGATGATTTATTCATCTACCCCTGGGCAAGTTAAAGCGTTACATTTATATTTGTTATTCATAAAAGGATCAAATTGCGTTTCGGTGCCTCCGAGGAAACACACACACACACGATTGCTTGGAGAATACGGTGAATGTATGAAACATAGGTACAATTACTCCTGTCAGGAAGTGCTCTGATGAGGTCAATCAAGGTAAAGCCCATCACCCCTCATTGTTTTTTTTTTCTTTTTTTTGTGGAAATATCAATATATTGAATCATTTAGAGGTGGGTTCAGATGCGCTGCAGCTCAGTATTACAAGGATGCATGATGTTTTGTTCATTCATAATTATAAAATCCAGACAATTGTACAGACAGTGATATCAGCCCCCCTCCCTCTCTCTTTTGCTTTTTTTTTTCTTCAAGCCTGCCTGCTGCAGATGGAGCTGGTGAACTACGAGCGAGTGAAGGAATATTGTCTGAAAGTCCTGCGGAAGGAAGGAGCCAATTTCAAAGCCCTGTACCGCTCTGGCGTGGCTTATTACCACCTTGGTGACTTCCAGAAGGCCCTGTACTACCTCAAGGAGTCACACAAACAGGAGCCCTCAGGTCAGGACTTTCACTTTCACTTGCATTAGACCACAGACCTCTGTTTGACCAGATCCACGTCTGAGAAGCTTTTTGCTGTTGTTTTTGTTGTTGCACCTACGTCTATGTAGGTGTGTTTGATTTTGATAACCACAAAGGTGGGAGTGAAACCTGTGATCACAACAGTCATCTTTGGACATTCTCCCACTGCTGGCACCAAGGGAGAGAAACATGGTGGAATGAAAGCAGTAGGGTTGAAATCAATATAATAATCATAAGGATTTTTTTTTGAAGATACCATTATATATCACTGTATGATTCATATCATAATCAAATGGATGTTCCTCCCATTGCACCAAATGGTAATGTTAGGCGTGGTGTCAAACACAGCTCTACAAATCTCATGTTAGTTTTTAAATTTAAAAAAAAAAAAAGCTTGTTATCATCAGTTTAGCCAGGAGAGTTGCATGTGACAATTTCCAAAATCATAATATAATAATAATACAATGCTGCTGAAACACAATAAATGACCTGCTGAGCGAAAATATTAAATTATAGCCCAGCCTTAAATTACAGTGTTTCTCATTATTGCTGGTGACTCGGTTAAAAAGCCCCTGGTGTTCCACTGCTGTGATCGATACAATAGAAATCAGCTTGTTACCTCCACCAAATCGCTCCAGATCAGTTTTTAAAAGACTAATATGTGGAATAAGGCTCACTAATCATTACTGTCATTGTCCATTACCTTTTTCCCCCAATTATTTAATAAATCATCTAGTTTTTAAGCTTAAAAATAATGACAAAGTGTCATCAGAAATCAGGAGAGGACGAAGTGATGTCCTCAAATGACTTCCTCAGTCTGACCAGCAGCCAAAAAAAACCCCCAAGTATTAATGTTATAATGATATAAACAGAGAAAAATAAGACAATCCTAGCATTGTGGTATTCTTAATGAAGCTGAAATAAGCAAATGTTTTGAATTTTTTACTTGATGAATGACAAAAACAATCAGTGATTGAACTTGTGCTTGATGAGTCAACCCACTAAGTGTTTCAGCACTGATGACATATGTGACAATAGTGACACTGAAATGGCATAGTGCATGTATAATTTGTGATTATGAAAGCATGTCATTTAATCAGTCACTCTAGCAGATATCAACTCTGCCACCCATGGGCATGAAATATTTGCAAAACACCACTGGGAAAACAAGAAATGCATGCTGGTCCTGTTAAAAACCATTCATTTTGGAGATAGGTTTTTGCCCAACATTGAAGATTGATTTACAAATGAGTTCTTCATCAATGGAGCATGAGTGTGTGTGTGAACTCTGCCTTAGCCTTTGCATAATCCAATAGGTTTGATCACAGATTTCATTTTTAATGGAGAGGTTTCCTGTCTGCAGAGGGAATAATGCGGCCTTTTCCTGCCTTTGTTTTCCAGACACCAATGTTATCCGCTACATCCAGTTGACAGAGATGAAAATTCGCCGAAATGCCCAAAGGGAAAAGAAAGAGGCAACATAAACACTCGCCGTCCGATGACTCCTCGCCCGTCATAAATTCCTGCCCTGCTGTGTGCCACCCGGACCTCGCACACCACGCCAGGGCCTCGCTGTGAAAAGATATATGTTTGCTTTTGCCTTGCACAGCAACCCCTCGCCAGTTATGTGATTTAACTTCACCATTGCGCGCTTGAAGCATTTTTTTTGGATCAGATACTGAGTTTTCTGTCGCCAAAGTGTCTAGTATGAGTACATCACAAGTATATTTTAACCGTTACAAACAAGTCTGATGCACTGCCAGTCAAAACATTGCACATACGGGCCAACACTTGTGATAGAGAGATGAGCAACAAAGTCCAGAGAGTGACTCCAGCAGGTCTGTAGGCGAGCAGAACTGTAAATTAGCACCTACCCTCGCACAAGCTGTCTTTTAAATGGCATGGAGTAAATGAGTAACAACCACCTATACAATTAAACTGTTATTTTTAAAGTGCTACAAAAGACAAAGATTTTGGAATACTCTTGATAATATCCGAATAAAAGGTGCTTTCTCTAAATAGGTTTTAACTCACAAAGTGTGGGCAGAACATCATGAGCACATGGTTGCCAATTACAGTATGAATAAGAGACATATCACCAAATGTATATAGGCTATTTATAGATTATCAAAAAAAAATATTATTGAGATACAGGCTATTTGTGTCTTGTTTATTAATGCCAAACAAAGCACTTCATTCACAGCATATAAAAAAATATATATATATGTGTGTAAAGTATGTGTGTAATAAAGGTGTCTGTTGATTGAAGTATAATTTTTTTCATGTTGGTTCAATATATTCTGCTCTCGTTTCACTCCACAGTGTTTTTCATAAGCTATAAATAAATCCTTTTGGGTGCATTGGCTGCCTTACAAATGGATCTATCCATTCATCATTCTATAGGAAAAAAAAATGCTTATCAAAGTGCATAAATAAACATGTGAACCAGAGATGTTTGAGATGATTTCACACCTTTTCCTCTTGGCAGTTGCCATGGTGAGAGTGAATAATCAGCCGGGTCAGTGAGTTGATTTCTCAGACGATCAAGGCATGGTATATTAATGCAGAAAAGCAGCTCGATTTACTGGTTCAATAGCGGAGGCACACCTTGAAAGTTGAATAATTATTAACAATTAGCCTCACTCTTGCATGTTGTTTAACCCCAGTGTGGAAATAGCCTCTTAAAGGAGAAGCAGTGGCACGGTTGAGTTGTTTACTACGATTTTACTCAAATCAGTGTGTTCCAGTGCAAATACAAGTCTGTCAGTAACAGTATTGTTTTCCAACCTGAAATATTGTCCATAAGCAACAGTAAGATCAGCTTATTCGTGGTAATATTTCCAACAGTTAAAGACACCTTAGCTACACCTTGGAGGAGGGAGGGGGGTGCTTTGCTTCAACTTGCACCCTTTGTCGAAATACTGTGTTGCACATCAAAGATTATCACATTCTCCCGACTCCTCGGAGAAAAAGCATTCACATTTACATACAGAATACATTGGTTCACACTTACAATAAATTAACTTGAGAGATCAAATCTCGGTGGATACAATATTCTGGGCTGAGAGGTCACTTGAAAAAAATGTAAATAAAATGAGTGGAACAAGCTTTAACCGTCTCCCTTTGAGAGCTGGGTCAAATAGCATTTGCAAATGATTGTTAGCGTTTTTTAACCTGTGCCAGATAGTTGAGGCAATCACAGAAAAGAGTAAATCGAGTGAGTTTTCTTGCACTGCACAACCGATTACCCCATTCGGTGCTCCAAGTAGGTCATATCATACACTGATAATAATTTGAAAATACCATTTGACCCACATCTGGTCCATACAAACAAGAGAAAAACAGATTCTGAGATGTAAGCAGTGCGCACAGCCCAGTTTGCATGCCTTCAGTTCAGTAAAACAACTTCATTCAGTCAACTCTCGTATTGAACGGGAACATGTAACTCTGAGTGAGATGCACAAGCAGCAGAGGGGACAATGGCAACAAGGCTTGGGCTGATATCTGGCAATATCGAATATTGCAATATGTGTGGCTATTTGCAATATTTCACACAATGTAAAAGCGAATATTGTGATATTTTGACTGCATAGTATCACAATACGCAATTTTGGATGGCAGCCTCGCCTAGTAGTAGCAGGCCAAAGAGCAGCAGAGAATGAGTATGTGAGTTTTCAGGTTTTTTTTTTTTACAGTTAAACTGGGAAAACAGAGGCAAAATAAAACTGAGGATAATTCAAGGTGTGGCGAGGAAGAAATGACTCAAAATGCAAATGCTGCATTGAACTACCAGTTAATGTGGCTGCTCTCAGCCGCTCTGATGGACCCTCAGAGGCAGCAGGCTCCGGGTGCTTCGTCCACACCACTGCAGTGATCAGCTGTGAAGCATCTTATGCCTGAGATGAGCTACAGGAAAATGAATAAACACATTTTCTCACAAGCCAGATCACACTCGCAAAACATTCATCAACAGCATTAAGGAGTGTCTAAAAAAAAGCAAGGCAAATACAATAAATTAAAAAAATAAGTCATCAAATAAATTAATGAAAACTTAAATAGAATTTAAAATCAATATAAAGATAAATAAACTTTCACATGCCACCGGGGCCCGTTTTTTCCCCCCCCATGTGCCGCTCAAGACTCATGCAGTTTGTCCCTTACATTAATGTAAACACGACTCCCATGTTCCACTCATCTGCAGCAACAGTTCATGAGGCAGACAATTTACAGAGTTACAAATACAAATGTTCCCTTTTAGTGCGGAGAGGAGTTTCTCAACTGGTGCCCTGGGACCCACAGGAAGATCCCAAGCTGCTCTGACAGTGTCGGGTCGCAGACAAAGAATACATCACATAGAGAAATGAGAAAGCTACTTGATGCACTGGTAATTATCTCCTGATGATACAAACGCAAAACCAGTCGAGAACCAGCAGTTCAGCAGGCAGTCGGCCTAAGTCAAACAGTCACATTCTTAATTATAGTACAGTTTTGCCATACACGGCTGGAGAAGATGTCAGACATTACAGTATTAACAATGTTTGAAGACTGTGGGTGGCTAATGCAAGGAAGTGCTTGTATTATACAACAGCAGAACTTTAATTTGGGATATTTTTAGAAGTGATTGGTGATGACAGGTGTTCAGTACAAAAACAGGGATCTACGACACAAAACGGTGGCCGCCCAACTGTCAGCCACCGGCCCGAGAGAGTGAGATTTACACATGAATTCAAGTAACACAAAGAAAGTTTTGTTGTTGTTTTTTTTGCAGAAGAAGTACAAATAACATAGTGTAAATCAGTTTGAACAACAATGGAAAATCTGAAGCTTTACATTCATGATGCTTTCCAGAAAGGCGCACTTCATAAAATGCACAATCTCAAATTGGAGCTTGGAACGAAGAGGAAGGATGTGTAAAAGCTTTGTGAGGCCGTCAGTGCCTTCGCGCTACAAAGCAAACGGGTACATCTGTTCTGCTGTTTCTCGGGACAGGAATCTTTACAGCGTCGCCAAAAGAAAAACGACATGGCATCAGTAACGTGAGAAAAACCAAACAAGACGATGATCTTGTCCTTATAATGCATTAACAACCAGACCTGGGTCAAGTAATATTTTCAAATACTTTTCACGGTTTGCTTTAGCCATCTGAGGTGCCATATGGGAGGACAATACTACAAATGTCAGAAAGTTTAAATAACCACAGTAAACGTTTGAAAGTCAATTGTACATATTTTCCTGTGGTTTACAACTTTCTGAATGGCATGGTGGGTGTCAACACACCCATCAGATATTCATTAGAGGTAAAAACAAATGCTAAAAATTATCTGCAAGTACTAATTGACCCAGACCTTTAAACAATCCAAAGCTTAATAGCAGGAAAAGTTCCCTTCTTGTGTTGCACCACCGGAAACTGGTAGGAGGACGGGAGCTGTACACACAGGGGACCGAGTTAAGACCAGAATCCAGGCCTGTAGCGGTAAGGTGAGTCTTTGGGAAAGCTGAGCTCCGGTCTACAGAGCGGGACCGTCCCGTCCCGGCACTGTCCCTCGTCCTGCAAATCCAGCAGGTTGTCGTTCCTGCGTGGGGAGTAGGGTGTCGGGGCCTCCATGGGTGTAGGCGGCACTGCCATGTCCCTCCCAAACTCCACAGTGGGAGGGGTCTCTGTGCTGGAGGTGTGGGCGGGGGATTCTCCGTTACCCAGGCTCCCCCTGGGCCTCCCTTCAGCCCAGAACATGTCACAGCGCGCCCGCGGGGAGGGCCGCGGCCGAGCCACAAAGTCCAGAGTTTTGGGGCGTTCGGGAGCACAGCGACGACGCGGTGTTGGAGGGAACACCACATTTGGGTCGGGTAGGCGTGGTACCTCAGAACACTCTTCCTTTACACCTCTGAAGCCTCCTGTTACGGTGAAAAGAGAGAGATGGAGCAACCGGATTAGGAAAATTATTATTCAGTGGAGAGTTTTAGTTTCTCATGCTGTGCCAGTGGCTTTTTGACCTCCATCCATGTCATTTTTTGGCATTAAAACAGTCAAATGTCAAAATATTGAACACTGGCACAAAATATAGAATATAAAATAGTAAAAGCTGGAGAGACAGCAGTCTTTACCTGTGTTTTCTAATGTTGTTTGTTCTGGCAAAGGTTGGAGATTATTCGGAGGGCAGTTCTTCTTGATTGCTCCGTCGGACGGGGTTCTGCGTAAGCTACGTGAGGAGCTCGGGGCGCAGGGGATGTGGGTGGGTGTGAGAGACTGGCGTGGGTTACGCTTGAAGCTCTCGAGGTGAGTGTTGACCAGAGGGTTGACAGGGGCTTGCAGCGTCTGCGGCTGCAAGACGGGACGCGGGACAGGAGCCCGCGGAGGCGGTGAGGCGGGACGGTAGACTAACAACTCCTCACTGTCAGAGCGCAGCAGTGAGCGAGTCGAATTACAGTCGGACACAGAGGATAAGGACAGCAGTGTCAAAGAGGCGGGCACGCCTCGCTCGGGCAGCGAGGGCGCTGGAGGTTTCAGAGGGCTTTCCCGTCGGAACAGTCTGCGAGTCGGGGGGCTGGTGCTCCGCCTCTGGCCCCCTGTCCTGTGGAAGAAACCCTCCCATCGCGGTTTGATGCTCCCCTCAGGCTGAGCTAAAGTCAGCAGGTTGAAGCCCAATCCGACGGCTGCAAGCAGGGCCCCGCAGCCCAGCAGGACCAGCTCGGAGCGCCGGGCACCACCTGGGCTCTTCCTGCTCGGAGGTGTTTCTGGGACGTGGCCACTGGGGCAGTACTCTCCTCCATCACCATTAGCAGCAGCCGCGTGGCCGTCCCTGTTGAAGGGGATGCAGAGGTAGGACTGGCCAGGAGAGTTGCCTGGCTCAGTGGTGAAGCAGCAGTCTTCATTCTCTGGAAACAGGACGATTCACAGGCTAATGTCACCGTGGAGGGGAACAAGTTTGGGCACTGATGCACACAAAACTGCACATTAAAGCATGTTATGCAAAGTGGATGAGCATTCACCATAATACATGTCTACAACAAGATTCAACTGACAAAGGATGTGGAGTAAGCACACATTATGAGTGACAATGAGAACCACACAATCATAATTTTTGATTATTGCAAATTGAACTAAGACTTACATATATATTATTTGTGTATTTTAATTGAATTAATCCACACACAGTTTGCTTAGAATACATGGCCGATTTACGCAACATTGGATTCACATTCATAAAGTGACACAAATCCACATCTGGGATCTGCTCAGTTCAACCACAGTCTTTGACCGCTGGCCAGTGAGCAGCTGTATGTAGGAGGAAAGTGTCTTACTCACTCTGACCATCCAGATTTTCCCAGCCAGTCTGCGGACTCAAAGTGTCCTTCCTGCCACAGGCCCACTTGTCTAACCTTAAAGGTTACAGCTGCTCGCTGCATTATCATACCATGCAGAGCTTCACATGCCAGGAAAAACAGACCTGCTAAGCTGTGCTGCTTACCCATCTCCACGAGGCTTGGCACTCCAGGCACGGCCGGACTGTGTCGGGGGGACCGGCGCAGGTTGGGGGCACTGCAGGACCGCTGCCTGCTGCCCTCATGGGCAGGCTTCACACTGTCAGGCAAACAGGATGGAGAGAGAGTCTGAATAATCAGAAGCCTTGTTTGGTAAGAATGAACACGCACAGCAACAAAGGCACTGCGAGATCAATAAAGCAGCAATTTTCACAATCCCGCTGTGCTTCATTTCCACATGATCATATGTTCTTGAAACAAAACACAGTACACCTAAACCAGTGATGCAGCTGTGGAGAAGAGAACAAAACTATGGACTCCAGACAGATTTCTCTGAGGTGAGCAACTACATACAAGATGATATAACACAACAATGTATTATACAATGTAAATAT
Source organism: Myripristis jacobus (assembly GCA_900302555.1). Taxonomy (NCBI): domain Eukaryota; kingdom Metazoa; phylum Chordata; class Actinopteri; order Holocentriformes; family Holocentridae; genus Myripristis; species Myripristis jacobus. Next base: position 55,557 of record OMLB01056547.1, read on the forward strand.
CTTTTAAACATCCAGTTATCAGGACATTTCAGCAACAAAGGCTAAAAACTGAAATGCTGAAGCCAAATATGCAAATGACAAAGCAGAATTATTACCACAGTATTTCTCATTGGGATCTATTATCTCTTCACTTGATAGTTTTCCTTGGATTTCTGCTCCAATTAGCCCGCTTATTTATCTTTATTCTGAAAATAAGACTTTGCTGTTTATACCTCAGGTCACCATGGTGCTTTGGCTTTTTAATATTGTTCCAGTTGTTTGGTTGCCAGTGAAGGTTGATAATTAAATATTCTTAACATATTTTCCAGTACAGTATTCATGAGGGGTTGTTTTCTGAAAAGACCCTGTTTCTATTTCAGCATTAGTGTAACAGACCTATTATTATGTTACTGTATGTCAAGAATTCAAATCAGAAGGACTTTAAAGGTGGGCAAACTCTGTTTCCTGACTAAAAAACCGAGTAAACCGAGTTGAGGTTGGTTTACATTCCACTGCTCTTCATGTCCTCTCACCTGGCGTCTGCGCTGTGCTCCCTGTATGGCCCCGAGCCGCGGGATCTGCCCTTCTTCCTGGAGCCCTTCCTCTCCCCCTCCTCTTCTTCCTGCTGGAAACCTGCATTGCGACCCCAGGCCGTGAGGTTGCCCTCCCCCGGAGTGACTGCAAAACAACAGAGATTTTAACAGGATTAAATTCACGCAGTTGATATCAAAGGCCAAAACATTTAAGTGCTTGTTGTGAATTACTAATTAAAGTGTGATGACTCAGTACATGTGAACGTCTTGGCAGAGTAAACACAAATTCTGTGCTCTATCGGTGATTGCTATCAGTTTGATTTGACTGCATTTTAAATCGTCGCTGCACATGGTGCTTACGCTGGATGGCTCTCAGACGGGGCAGTATCGGTGGACTGGTCGGAGGGCTGGACCCGCTGCTGAGCAAACTCCGGCGCCGATCATGTGAGGGCGAGGCCTGCACTGTGATTTTGTGCTGGAAATCTAAATCAGGGTTCCAGAAAAAAGCAGATAGAAGCAGGATTAAGTCAAACCTTACGCACAATTCCACAATTTGAACAGGTTCTTTCCCCATCTTTGTGTGTTTTTTTTCCTCTTCTTTGTGTTCTGGGCATCTGAATAAATAATAAATACTGAACAGCACTACAATTTGTTTACCTGATGGCAAGCTAATCCTGTTCCCGTCCTTCAGTTTAAGGCGACTGCGGCGGAACTTGCCCTGCCTGCTCTCCACGCGAGGTTTCTCCTGGTACAGCTGGTGGATGATGATGTTCAGCTCTCGCTCCAGGATGTGGATCTCTCGCTCCGCCAGCTCCTGCTCGCGCCTCCTCAGCGCCTCCTCCTGGCACTTCTGCTGTAGCGCCGCGCGGCTAAGCTCCTCCTCCCACGATCGCAGCTCCTGAGCAAAGATCAGGACTTGTTAAAATAAGTTATCTTCTTGGATTATTTTGGGGGAATTTCTGCTTTATTAGGCTGACACAGTGGAGATAGACAGGAAAGACGGGGCAGCGAGAGGGGATCACATGCAGCTGGGTCAGGTTTGAACCCAGGCCGTTGCTGCTCAGCCTCAGTGTTATGTGCTCGACACAGTGAGACACTGAGGCTTCCCCCAAAAAACTTATTTTTCCATGTTATGTAAGTGTAACCATGATGCCAGTACTCTTATGTCAACAGGAAATGCCTGCCAGAACAGATTGGTGTTTTGGCACATTTCTACATAAGCTTCATGATGAGCGATCTTGAATATGTTCTGAAATCCCACCACATCTCCACAAACACCATCTGACAAAGGAGAAATACAGCAACAACAGCTCAGGGCTTCATTTTATTCCTCTAATGGCTTCGGTTCTTAATGTAGGATACCATTTTGTGTGTTAAAGCGTGCAACTGCCCATTTTCTATTCCCACCTTCTCCTTGGTCCTCAGCTGATCAAACATTTCCTGTATCTCCAGTTTCCAGTCATCCTGCAGAGAGTGGAAGGACTCGACTGGCATCTCAAAAAAGCCAGACTCCTCGATGGCAGTCAGCTGGTCCAGGACACTGGTGAACAGGGGCCGGGAATGAGGATCTGGGCTCCAGCAGTCTGTTTCCGGAAGATGAAAAAGACAATCTCAAACTCTTGCCAATTTCGCCACATGACAAAACTCATTTTGGCTCCATCATGCCTCCACAGAGTGATAACATATTCCGTTTATTCTCCTTGGATGTGATGAAATCATATTTCAGGAGGGATTTTGAGATATTTCACTTCTTGTAAAGCCAACAAATAGACTTGTGCCTGAACACCCACAAATCTACTGCTTACATATTACATGTCTGAACATTCAGCAGCATCTTTTCAGCCCATGGCTCAACACGAGTGAAAATGTTGGTTCATGCATTAATGACTGTATAATAATTGCTATCCACTTTGGACGATGCAAAATCCTTCTTACCCTCCATAAGTCGTGCAAATGGCTCAGGACAGGTGGAGGGGATGGGCAAAGCCAGTTTATTCATTGCCACACCATAAGCAACAGCAAGACCATCAATACCCCGAAAAGGCACCTCTCCTGTTAGCAGCTCCCACAGCAGCACGCCATAACTTCATGGTCAAAAACAGAAAAGAGAAAAACGATAGGAAAAAGTGACAAAGGATCCTGAGAATATATATGAATACAAATGAATATAGCACTTAAAAGAAAACGGAACAGAATAATACTCTTTTGCGCTGTAATTGTGTTCATTTCAGTGTGAGACAGAGAAAAGGCTGAAATAAGAAAATAACATCAATAGAGTCATGTCACTGATATTTGAGGATCCACCACAACAAATAGAGATAATGACAAATAGGGATGCACCGATTTATCTGTAGATTTATTTGTAAAGGTGTTTGGGTTGGCTCTTCCACGACAAAAGGAGATTTTATTATCATGCTCCTCATTATCATTAGAGGTTGCAGTTGAGAGAGGAGGGCTTGCATTCAAACCCAGGACGCTGCAATCAGGACTCGGCCCTAACAAGCGGTATGCACGCTTACCCAGTGAGCTACCAGAGCGCCCCCTGAGGGAGAAATTTGTTGGTGTAGGTAGTCGTACAGTTTACTAAAAAGGCTTTTGAAACAGACAAAAATAATTGCTATCATGTGAAAGAAGGTTATATTCATGATTATTACAAAAAATCCTTTGACTGGATTTTGGTCATTCATACAGAGTATAATGAAGGCCTAAAACTCTTCATAACAGTTTTAAAATTGTTATTTAAAACATCGTAATTGGCCCAGAAATTAAAAATCGGACAAGCCATGGATAAATGGCCAGACCATTGTCCATTTACAACACAATAGCCTAGCTGAGTAATTGCTGTTATCGTATTATATTCATTATCTCCATCCAAGTTCTAGCAAATAAGGGCACTTTTAAACCAGACGTGGATAAAACACCACTTGGAAGTAACCCTCACTGTTTGTTTGAGCTAAATTCACTCTCAGATTCTTTGCTATGGTAATCTACAGTTCCCGGTGCCCCCTGTCTTATGCAAATTCCACCATTTTGGCACTTACATACAGTAAAACAAACCACAAAAATGTGTTATGAATATTATTTGACCAAGGTTTGTTTTACACATGCATCGATTGAGAAAATGTGCAAGTGAGCCGGTGTAATTCCCGTCCCTGGCTAGGAGTGCTGACGGCATTCATCTTCCCATCACTGCGGTTATAATGCACGCTGCCTCCTCTGGGCTCTCATCTAAAACCCTGTGATCCTGTTTTAGAAAGGGAAACCCCACATTCAGTCTGGGACAGCTGAGCGGGTCAGTTTGTGCCACTGCAGTTGCTCCTCCCTGCGCGCGGAGCTCGTCTCATGAAGATGCAGCAGACAGGCAGAGCACAGGAACATGAATGCGATGACGTGTGGGACCATGATCAACAAACTATTAATCACATCGCATGGGTACACATGAAAAGAAACTAGTAGGCAGACTAATAATAGAACGATGTATCGGCAGACTATCGATATCAGCTTTAAAGAGCAATATCAGTATAAGTGTGATACAAGCTGATATTTAGCTGAGCTTTTTTTTTTCATCATTTACACAATAGACAATTTAGCAACAAGGTCTTTTGCTTAAAAACACTGGATTATTTTAAAACAGGCCTATCTAAGAAGCTGAACCTATTTCGCAGCTATATCTGTTCTACAGGCATATTGGTATCAGTTATTATAGGTTGGAAAATATTGGGTACTGTCAAAAAAAATAACAGCATTCCTGTGGTGCCGTGTGAGTCAAAGAACAAAGGCTAATAGGCCACAGTGGTCTTAACTAACTAACTAACTGCCTATCTAAAGCCATAAAGTTCAAATTGGACTGAAATCAATAACTCTTAACAGGTTATATATCTATAATGACAGCTAATATGAAAGTGAATCATATGTCTATGTCCATGCAGCATACCTTTAAATCACAACTTGGGCTCTACAATACTTTTAATGTGGCCTGAATGTATATAGTGAATGCTAAATGTATATTTATACAGAAATATGTACAGTGCAGTATGTTTTATGATTGCATGTATGTCTTTGTAAATGAAGCCTAAACCTCAGTGACTGTTGAGAATAAATAAAGGTTGAAAAAATGCATTAATTCATGTTTTGAACCCATTTTCATCATAAGTGACACCTATTCTTCTACCATGCTTTTATATGTTTTGTGTTTCTATGGAAGCTGCTACTTTTGTTTGCACTTGGTCTGTGTGTTTTTGTGCTTTTCGATTCAACTGCTTTCGCTTCTGATTCCAGCTCTACAACCTCCGGCACAGATGCAGTTTGTGGCGGCATGCCTCCCTGTTCTGCCCACCTCCAGACGTCGCTACCCTTGGAGAAGGTGGACGAGCGGATAACCTCGGGCGCCATCCAGGCATAGGTGCCGGCGGCGCTCATCTTGGTGGTGCGGTGCCACTCTCGGGCCAGGCCAAAGTCTGTGATCTTCAGAGTCTTGTTGCTAAGGTCTTCCATCTCGACCCGCTCAAGGATAAGGACTGGATCGGGTATTTGGAGGGGACGGTGGTAGCGGTGTGGGGAGTGGTGGTGGTGGGGGTGGTTTCAGTAGGATGGGCAGATTGGAGGATGGTGGGAGGGGTTGGAGGATGCGGGGGAATAATCATGTGTGCAAATCAGCAGGTGGATTGACGGTAAAATAAAAGGTTTGAGGGAATCATAACCGGGATTGAAATGTCGGGAAGGGCATAACAGCAGGATCGGGCCCACAATAAAACACAATGCATGTGGAAATGCAAAAATGAGATACACGATAAATGAGCAAAACAAGGGGGCGGTTGGTGGGAGGCCGTGATGAAAGGATTGGAAGGATAAAAGCAGAGCAGAGAAGAGGAGAGAGAGAACAAAAGAGAGGGAAACCATGAAGCTGCGAGCCAATAAGACAGAGGAAATCAGAGATGAAAAACACAGACCTTGATCACCGCTAAGAACCTCACAAGGTAAGTTAACAGCAGCAGGTCTGAACCGCACACAGATACCACTGGTCAGGCTACAGAGGCAGCCCATTCTGGCACACAGTTTTCACTCTAATAGGCACCAGAAAACAACCCAATTCCCATGTACGACAGCAAAGCAGCTCTGCTCACTAACCACATGCTCTCCCCCTTTCAGCGCTACAATGCCAGGCCATCTGCTGTGGCTGTGCCTAGTGGGGAGGGTGTGTCTCCAGGCTGTGGTGCACATCAAGGGACCCTTCATCTGCTGCTCATGTGGGTATAACGCTACAGAGGCTGTTTCCAAAGACACCAAACCCCAACATGTGGCTTAAACCCCAGTCCTGTGTAGAACGGGGAACAAAACACGGCCAAGGTTAAACGCTCGATTCCCCCCGAGGCCGATCTCGCTCATGTACGCACTCCCAGCAACGCAAGGTGCTTTAGATAAGAGCATCCACTAAATGGCATCGCATGTTATCTAGAATGTGAGTGGTGGTTGAAAGGGTGGAGGTGAACTCTCTAAGCGGGATTTTTTCAAGGTGTAAACAAAAATTCAATGGGTTTAGCGGGATTTGCAAGTGATGAATTACTGAGTAGATCACAAATGAAAAGAGAGCGAGGGGGGATTTGGTGAGGAAAAGGACGGAGGACGGCTTGTTTGTCCCGTCACACAAACTTTGTACTTGAGGCATGCATTACTTTAAGTCGGTTTCAGGATTTATAGTTTGCCTCACAAGCTTGCGCTGCCCTACATGTAATCTAAAAACCCAATTCAACTCGGCTCTTCACCACACGATGCCGTCAGCAGAGGTGGCTGTCTGACTCCTCAGAGTTTGGTGAGTGTTGCTAAAACAGAGATTTTTACGGCCGACTGCTGAAACAGAGAACTACAAAGAGCTGCTGTTTGGTGACTGTGTGATAAGCTGACGTTGTAATTAGGTGTGGCACATAGAATACTAGAGAATTAAACACGTACTAGAATTGGGTTTGCGCCGAGGGTTTTTGATTAGATGCGTGTGATACGAATAAAGCCGTTAGGTTGAGAAGTTCCTGCACAGAAGCAGATGAAGGTTTAAAGGAAAAAAAGGTTTCTTTAGTGTCTAGTTATACACTGCAAAGAGTCCATCGTAACAGTGTCTCAAAATCTTGTTTTTTCTTAAAAATGTGTAAACAGTCTGGCAGTGGGATGAGATAATCCCACTTGTTTTTAATGCAAATCGATTTGTTTCCATAATTTTTTTAAATTAAGTGTCATTTTCTTGACACTAATGGGCTGATCTGCCGTATTCTGCCTTGTTTTGACATATTTATACTTGTTCCCAGAAAAATTCCTGAAACAAGTGAAACTGAATCGGAAACAAGTGGGATTATCTCATCCCACTGCCGGATGTTTTCACTTGTATGAAGAAAAACACTGAATATGATGGGGATTTTTTTTTTTTTTTTTGCAGTGTATCAAAATAGTAAACAGGAATTTTTCTCCCATCGCTTTTCTTTCACTCAAATCTTCTGTGTGCACACACTTCTGGGCAGGACCAAATCACACACCCTCCTACAACTTCATCACCACCGTCTGACTTCGCAGGGTGGGGTCTCAGTGCACCCACTTCCTCCTCACAACAGACGCACATCCTAAAGCACCGCCAGAACCACAGATGAGATGCCTCTGTGGACGTGTAAAAGTGTCGGGTTTGTTTACTGCACTGCTGCTGCACTGTGGAGAGGCCATGGGTTTTCCCCGCTGAGCTCAGGATGGCAACTAGTTAGACTATCTTAACATTTTAAAGCAGCCAATGGTGCTCAGGCGCCTGAGCTGCTCACCACAGAATGAGCCAATGGAGGTCAAGAAGCCGGTTGTGTATGTTGTCTGAGTCTCCAATAGGGAGGCTGAGGCAGAGCACTGGGCAAATCCTTGGTAATAGGCTTGGGATTTAGGGGATCCAACAGGGTAAAATGCAAGATTACAACTGCTCCACACACACACACACATATGCATAAACACACACAAACACATGCACACACCCTACTTTTTCTTTCTCCGCTCCTTATGCAGTTCTACACAAATTATAATGTGCATGACAACTTCTTTAGCATGGAACTACAGATTTTTGAACTACATGTTTTTGTTTTAAAGTAAAAATTTCACTATCCCATAGCATAAACTGGACATAATACATCTGCAGGGGATGGTCATTTACACCAAGGACTGAATTATTTTATAAGCCAAATGCTGAACCCTGTTTTTCACTATTGTGAACAAGTGACATAAATATTTCTGTCCAATACAGGCTACTGTAAGCTGTGCCACAGACCTGTTGATGTTGCTGGTCACTATCACTGCAAGTATTGTCTTACACTCTAGTAATGGTGATCAGACAGAGAGAGAGAGACAATCTTACTATTGCTGGACTTGAGGTCCCGGTGAATAATGGGGACGATGGCTTGACAGTGGAGATAGTGCATGGCACGGGCGATCTGCACAGCCCAGTCTACCAGTGTGCAGGGTGGGATGCGTTTCCCTGCCAGGGCCCGGTTGAGGGGGCCGCCCCGGGCGAACTCCATGACCAGGCAGAGGTTTGGCTCCTGCAGGCAGACGCCGAGCAGAGCCATGATGTTGGGATGGTGAAGCATGGCGAAGAGCTTGGCCTCTTGTCGCACGCTCTCCAAAGTCTGCTCCGCGTCCTCATCTGGGTCCCGTCGTGCCGCCTTCACTGCTACCTCATTGCCCTGCCACAATGCGCGGTACACCTTCCCAAAACCGCCAACCCCGATGATCTCTTCCAGCGTCAACTCTGAGAATTCAATCTCTAGAACTGTGAAGAAACACAGGAAAATAACTCACCGACAGCATTTTTATTGTAAAGACATGCAGACAAATAAAAACAAAAACAAATAGTGATGTGATATACATTAGTGATCCTTATAAGAAAACTGTGTTTTCACTAGACCCCTCCAGGAAGGTCAGAAATCAGGCTCAGCTACAAACCAGCCCCTTTGGAGCTGGTGGGGATTCAGTGTCTTGCTCAGGGGCACTTCAGCAGGGCAGCTGCTTGCCAGCAAGGATTTGAAATCAGGTCATCCAGTTGAATGATGTTCTCTCAAAGCACTAAGCCACCCTGCAGCCCCTAAATACAGCAACCGTTGTAGCCATCCCTTGTTCTGTTAAATGAGTGAGCATCTGTTCTGAAATCTGGCTTGGGTGTCAGAAGAACTACAGATGGAAGGGAAAGAAAAGAAGACGATCCTTTCCAAGGAGTGTTTCAATTCAAGGGCACTTACTGATGTGTGTGATATGCAGTCTTATCATGCACAAGAGCCTCCGTGTCTGTATTATGGGATGTGCCTGTAAACGTTCATGTTGTGTATTCCTAACAGTCTGCTAAGCAGACTGACCTTGATGAATATTTCAGGTGGGATGGTATGTGGAAGTAGGACAGCAGCCTGAGTATGAGAGATGAAACCCAACAAAGACAGCGACAGCCAACAAAGACTGTGGAAGTAACGTGGTGTTCCCAAACGCAAAGCTGATCCCAGTCATATGGCCTTGTGTGCACCGGTCACACATCAGTTTTACTGGCTCATTTAATGGTGGTTTACTGCTGATGCTTACATACAGATGCTTGATACAATCTGTGGGAAAACGGGCTGTATGGGCATGTTTAGGGGCTCTGTGATTGCAAAGCATCACCCTGGCACATTGTTCATGAAGGCCAGTAGAAAATAATGGTGTTTTCACATTTGGCTCCAGTACAGTATCCTATAAGTGATTTTGCTTATGCTTACTTAAGAGTGCCAGCAGCCTTGGCTCCACACTCAGCTGCAGAGGCTTTTTCTCCACAAACACAATTTGACAGATGAACAATTTTCATTCTCCCCTGGTGCATGAGCACGAGCACTGATGCACATAAAAATGTACGCCTCAGTGAGAAACAATGGCTTTGCCTGACAGCCCCTAACAAAGCTTCACACCATATCTGATGATAATGTCATGCATATGCTTGCACTGACGTATCCTATGATTATTCCACTCAGCAATGCTCTGTGGACGCTGCGACGCACAATGTGCACTGAAATTTGAGCAGCAAGGCGGGGTGCACCGCGGAACGTGGCTGGCTGCTTGTTTGACAGGCAACATAATGAATAATGGTCCTGAAGCTGGTCTGGCCCGCCGGCCCGCTGAGAGGATGCCTGAGCCTGTTTCTAGGCCAGCACAAGTGCACTGCGCCTACCATGACATAGCAGTCTCAACGTGGGCTTCTCTGGCCTTCTAACAAAGACACTACAGCTCTGTGCTCGATGTTTTACTGACAGCACATTGGTTTCATTTGCTGTGGTATGCAGCACAATAGGATACTCACGGTGCAGAGGAGGCACTGAGTAATCTGAGTACTGCTCATCTGAGGTGTCCCGTATTTTCTCTGGAATGCCATTCCCACTGCTGACATAATTACTGGGGAAAATGCCGACCCGGTCCGCTATCATACCAGTCCACCAGCCCTCATCTCCCGACACCAGGGAATCCTTGGACAGGACCTCCACCAGGTCCCCCTTCCGCAGGCTGAGCTCATCGTCCGCACTCGCTTCATAGTCGAAGACGGCCGTCCAGAAGCCCGACGCGGCTGGACCTGCAGCCGGCGCGCCGCTGATGCCATTCTCCGGTTCCGGCCAGCGAAAAACATCTGCCTCCGTTTCAGTCGACGAGGAAACGCACGCCTTGGGACTCAAACTATCGTCCAAAGCAGGTTTGAAGACATCCATGGACGCGATCCATAGGGGCGACCTGGATCACTGCGGGCGCATCCACCTGACGCGGCTGGCGGCTCGGAGCGCCCCGCACACAAAGCTAAGTAGCGGCTAATCCCGCACACACACACACGCAGCTGAAAGCACCATTCTGCTGCATCGTCTGCCCTTTACTCTCCGCTGGCGCTTATCAAACATGCATTTCCAGTTTGATAATTCTCAATGCACAAACCTACACCCAATCATCGCTGTAACTGCTTGAGCGCAATGGTCCGTATTCTAAGCCAATTGTGCCAATGTGCGAATCATCCCCCGCTTCCTATTGGTGCACAGGCACGTCAATCACACCTCAGCGCCCGCCCCTCCTTTCAGCGTCAAAGGTGATGTCTATCATATTTACCATACAATAGCTAGGACAGTAATAGCCAATTAAACACGCGCAGAAAGATTTGTTTTTCTTCAAATTGTCTCCTTTATTTTGTTACTGACCCCCAAAAACCGAATAAACAAATTATAATAAAAGAATCAACTTAAGGTAAATTTCCATGCATAATTCCCTGAAATAAAAACAGAATTCATAGCAAGGAGTAAAAAACAATCAACGTAACAAACAGTCAAACAAACAACCCACTATTCAGTGATGTAATGAGACGATATAACGTGTGTGTGTGTATGTGTGTGTGTCTCTGTGTGTGTGTGTGTTCTTTATGGGGGCTGGAATTCAATCAATAGCCTCTCCATAAAAGCTTCTTCTCTGTGAGTGGACCAGATAACAGCAACACAAAACTAAACCAGACCTTTATTATTATTATTATTATTATCATCATTATTATTCTCTTCATCTTCTTGGGTAATTTTCTTTGACCTGACTGAATTCCAGCCTGTTCATGAAACTAAACAAAACAAACAAACAAACAAATAAATTTAAAAAAACAAAACAAAAAAATACTGTAGTAAGACATCAGGAATATAGATTTTGAGAACAGTTTTGACCAGTAAAGGTAGACATAAATACAGTGGAGATGCAATACAGTGTTTTCACATGTTGAGTCGGTGTGATTCGAAACGATCAGTGAGCAGGAGCCACGGACAGAGGAGCATGAGTGACAGACCACGTGTCACTTCAGTCCGGTTCAGCCGTCTTCACACGTGTCGTGTTTACACAGGATGTAAAAACCACATCTCCAAGCGTGTGCATGTCAGCGCAGACATGGCAGGAAGACAGGGACAGATGTCGTGGGGATGCTGTGACTGATGAACTTGGCTTGGCATCCACAGTTTGAATGTGGACTTGTGTCGGTTACATGGGAAACTTCAACATCAGGTGACATTATGAGACACTGACACGATGCAGATTTGCTTGACAAAGTCTACCACACTCTTCATCAGGCACCAAAAAACAAGACTTTTCATAATCGAGTGGATGAGAGAAAGAAAAAGAAGGTGTGCTAAAATGAGAGAAACAGGGAGAGGAGCATAACTAACTGGGCTTTTCTTCTTTCCACGTGCCACAATTTGAAAATGCTTGAGTAAATGGTAATTATTAACAAAGGCCTTTCATCTGAAGGCGTTTTTTTCCATAGCTTACAGTGTCGCTGCCTCTGTGCTGGTTTGGTGAATGTCAAATGTAAATTGGGATTTGGCAATGGTTTTGCAAAATGTAAACAAAACAGCTCGTCTGCATCCTGCTTTTGGCTACTTAAACAGCATCAGGATGACACACAAAACCATCCACAACAGGCAAAATGTGATGTGACACGCAGGACCTGGAGGGTTTTTAAAAACATTGTTCCAGATATGCAGTGAAGTGTAATATGGTGATAAGTTCAACATACATAGAAGTGACTGATATATATGAGATTCTAGGCAGAGCACTGGATTAAACCTGAAAATACGTTTTTAATGAGAGATCAAGAGTTTTTTTTTTAAATGATCTCTTTGCTTGACTTGGATGAAATGTAGCTTCACTGTCCATTCATCAGGAAGACAAATACTAGCAAAAAGCTGTAAAACAAAGAAAATCAAAGAATCCTATACCCTTGAACGATTTTTCAATACGTGTCCAATAAGTGTCCAGTTTGGGACAACCCGTAATTTTGTTATTTTTCAACACAACTCATGTTAATAGCTGCACATTGCGACACTGCACTGTATATCACTGTTGTTGTGGGAAAGCTTCTTGACTCGACTTAAGGTGATTTTCACGTTTTAAGTCCAGTTGAAGGTTTACATAATCCTCCATGAGCTGGGGGAATTCAGCAAGCCTGGATTTCAATAAAACCCTTTCAAAACCCCCGTGAATGAAGTCCAAATGTAAAACTGAGACTTATTTTTCCTCATTCCTGAAAAATTCACGATATTTTGGTGATGTAAGGCTTTCATCTGACTGTGAAAATATGTTGGCATTAACATACAATGTGTCAAAATGTAACACAAATATATGCCGTCCCAAGCTAGACTATTTTTTTAGTACTTTTTTTTAAGAATTCACACTTGGTCTACAGGCTTAAGCTAAGCCGGTGAAACCAGTCTTAGCTCAGGGCTGCCTTTATTCCTCTGTAAAAGAACAAACAGGGAGTGGTATCAAAACAACATCCGCTTTGGAAATTTTCTCTTTTTTATTTTGACATCTCACTGTGGGTCAGGAAAACGTACCCAATCCATTAAAATGTGTCCCCTTCCTGTTATACAACAGAAGTTAAAAGAAAAGCATTCATCTCAGCAATGAAACCTTCCTCAGTGTCTCACAACGACATCAACCACAAGCCCAATTACTGTGATTTGAATTTTTTGCCAGCACACATTTCATATCCATCCTGCACACTGAAATAGAAAAACAAAACAAACAAACTGGTGCCTTGAAGTGTTGTGTATGAAATATTTTTTTTCTTTTTTTACATCTTTTTAAGACATGTAAAATTTAAGACAAATGATAGAACCAACTCAGAGGCATGCCCACATGGAGGCCGACGACACCGTCTGTGCGCACAGGTGCGAAGACCTCGGCACACCGACATGTACAGCACATAAACACGTCAGCCGATGATCATCTCAAATCAACAACTCCATGAAATACAACCAAATAAACGATACAATGAGCCACAAACGGCAAAGAGAAAATCAAGAAACACCGGCACTTCCCCGTCTCGATGTATTCTGTATTCTGGGGTTATTTTTTTTTTCCCCCCAACCAAAACACTCAGATAATTTCTTGTTGTCGGGTTTGGAGGAGGGGGCTGGGTAAGTGGACCTCAGTGACCAAGAGAACAAAAAGGCAAAAATGAAAAACATGAAAAGAAAATCATGATAATATTCACTGTAACTTCCACTGACTCTGGCTCAGATGAAGCGGCTGCAGAAAAACCCGCGAGATGAGCTGTGGGAGACTTGTGTTGACATGCTTGTTGCCCGGCACACCTATAACTGTGTCTATGTAAACATACACTGAAATTATGTACATCGTGTGAGTTTTGTGTTGCCTCTGAACGGGCCGGTTAGCCTAATAACGTCCTCCCTCTTGTGCAATGGACCCATCGCTCTACGCTGAATGTGTGTATGGAAGAGAGAGAGAGAGAGAGAGAGAGAGAGAGAGAGAGAAGGAGAGAGGGAGAGAGAAAGAGGAGAGCAGGTGTGGTCCAGGGCCTGGAAGATACCATCCATTTTCAGCCACGAGACATATTTACAACACTGCTCGCCGCAAAGGAAGAGTACTCTCTCTGAGGAGGAGTGGTAAATAGAGAAAGAGAAGAAGAGGAGCAAGAAGAACAGACAACCACAGGGACTGGAGATTGACATCCCCCTTGTGGAAATACAGTGTCACTGCCACTTTCGGTCACCCTTTTTTTGTTGTTGTTTTTTTTAAATTATTTGTTTTATTTGATGGATTTTTTTTTTCTGAAAGATGTTGCATCCCACCTCTTTGGTAATCTCTTGGGTGATTTTTAAATTAGCCAAGAATTTTTAAACTGGTAATATAGTAACATACATTTTATGCAAATGAAGTAATAAACATATTTGTCTGCTTTTGGGAATTTCAAATGTCTGTTGGTTTTGTTTTTTTTTTGTTGTTGTTTTGTTGTTTTTGTTGTTTTTTCTCTCGGTTTAAAAACAAAGCACCAGTCATGTATTTCGACAGCATTCAAATATCACGCTACTTTCAACTGCAAACTGGAGCTACCTGCTGCTCTGACGGACACCCACGCTTTGACGCCGGGGTCCTCACTCGTCCAGCTGAAAAGTTTCATTCTAAAAAAAAAAAAAAAAAAAAAAAAGAGAGAGAAAGAGAGATAACAACTATTTCTGACAGCTACTCTTACATAACGACTGACGGCATGAAAGCAAGAGTTGTTATGTTAAACTGTGTCAGTCGTGAGTCATTTTAAAAAAAAAAAAACCCACTGCCTACAAAATACCAACATATCTGAGGACGGAGTCATCCTGATTTTCTGAAATATCAAGTAATGAAATTCAGGCGTGGATGTATGTGTGTGTGTGTGTGTGTGTGTGTGTGTGTTTCTAACTTTTTCCTCCCCTTACAAAGGTTGTGTACCATTTTAGAATGAAACCCTTCAGTTGTTCGGTCTTGCTGCATCCAATTTGCTGAACTGAGCCGAGAGCTTGTTAGTGTGTGCAGCTGCAGCAGACGCGTCCCTCTCTACAGGCACTCTGTTCAGTCCATAGTGATACCTTTAATATTGGCCTTTTGCACATGTACAAGTAGAAGTCTCCATAAATAGAACTATACAGCAAAGTGCATGGAAGGAACAGTACAAAAATACCTCTGAATTTATCTCTGCAGCAACACGTTTTTTTTTTGTTGTTTTTTTTTGGATTTCTGATTCAAAAGGTGAAAACTCGAGTGAGACCAAATATCAGTAAATAAAATACAATGTCATACTTTTACCTAGGCAAGATACATAACTCTTAGAAATGTGAAGACATCGTTCCGGTATATGACCCCCTGCCCTCCCGACGCGCCCCTTTAGCCACAGCGATCCTCTGTTGTTAGAGCAGAAGGTGACCACATTTAAACAAATATTCAAAATATACAGAAAATATGGAAATATATTATATATAGATACGTATATAGTACGGAAGTAATGTTCAGGGCAGTTTGACCATGTTCACTGTGTCCTCGACCTCTTCCCCCCTCGCCTGTTGGATTGGTGATTTGTCTGCCAGTACATAAGTTGTCACTGTCGCTCTTCCTCTTTGCTCGTGTGATTTCTGAGAACTCTGCAGCGCTCCTTAGGAAACTATGCAAATAAAAATAAATACTATGAGTCCGTCCCACTGTCCACTCGACAACATCATTTCCATTTTACGATATAATCTTTTTGTTATTCCTTTAACGTAGATCAGAAAATAGTTCTTTGATTCCTCTTTTTATAACTTTTTTTTTTTTTGTTTGGTTTTATTTTTTGCATTTTTATCCCCAAAATACTTCGTTTTTAAAAAAAGTCGTTCTCATCGGATGTTGAGAAAAATATAGACCTCTGATTAACTCAACTCTCTCCGGATATAAGACTGCAGTCTCCTCCAGTGGAATGCAGGACCACCCTCGGGACCCTCTTGGCTCGGTGGTAACCCAATCCCAACTGTAAGCACACTCAGCGCGGGCTCAGGATGGCTCTCCTAGCCGGGGCGTACGGGCCTGTCAGGAGCAGGGGCAGGACACACACCTCCAAGCATCCTTACAGAAGGGGTTGAGAGAGAGAGAGAGAGAGACAAAGAGAGAGGGTGGGAGGCGTGGGACGGGGGCTATTTGGAAAACCCCAGGGTGACCT
>OMLB01056547.1:71590-83087 GCA_900302555.1 Myripristis jacobus
GAGACAGGGAGAGAGGGAGAGACAGAGAGAGGGGAGGGAGAGAGAGAGAGAGAGAGAGAGAGAGAGAGAGAGAGAGAGAGAGAGAGACAAAGAGAGAGGGTGGGAGGCGTGGGACGGGGGCTATTTGGAAAACCCCAGGGTGACCTCTCCTGTCTTTCCATACCGTACAAAACCGACCCAAATTCCACAGTGAGAATTCGCTCTTTGACCTCTGAAGTTGTACTTTGAACCCCTGTGTTATTCTTTTGATTTTTTTTCTCGAGCTGAAGTCAGTTCCTCCCGGCGAGGGTCTAGAAGCCCTCTATATGACAGTAGGCCTCCAGACTGGAGAACAGGATGTAAAGGAACCAGAGGCTGAAAAAGAAGGCTGATGTGGCCAGTCTGTGTCCCCGGGGCCCGCCCAGTTCTCCTCCGATGTGGGCCCGGCGCCGGTAGAGCAGCACCGAGATGGCCAGGAAGGCGAAGATGGTGAAGAGGGTGACGGAGAAGGCCAGCGAGCCGGCCTCCACCATGAACGGCTTTCCCTTCATGTGCCAGTAGATGGCCGCCACGGACCAGGCCACGCCGATGCCCAGGAAGACGTTGACCGCATTGCTGCCCGTCACGTTCCCGATGGAGGCGTCCGCGTAGGTGTCCTGGACTGCCGCTACCTTACTGGCAAAGGTGTCTGTGGAGAGAGAGGCAGCGTTTCATTATTATTTCATTCGCTTGAAAGGATTGAAAATG
Source organism: Myripristis jacobus (assembly GCA_900302555.1). NCBI lineage: Eukaryota > Metazoa > Chordata > Actinopteri > Holocentriformes > Holocentridae > Myripristis > Myripristis jacobus. Next base: position 72,317 of record OMLB01056547.1, read on the forward strand.
AGCACCAGTAGGAGGAGGAGAGTAGGAGATAGATGTTATGTGTCATTTGTGATGTTTAAAGAACAGTTCACCCAAAATATAAAAAACACATTTTCCCACCTACACCTAATGCAAGCTATCCATCTACCCGCCCCCACATGGTGCGAATCGCTCCAGTTCTCAGTTTTTCAACGCTCTTTCTCAACAAAATGCAGCTTCCTATAGTTGGGTCGAATGTCAGTCGGTTCACATTCACACCACAAACGAACCACTCCAGACTTGGTTTGTATCTGTGCCAAAACCGCTTCCTCAACAGAGACGAGGCCGGGCTGTTTCGGTCTGCAACCGAGTACGACTGCTGGTTTCAGACCTGTCCAAACAGGAGTTCAACCCAGTCAGACTAAACAAGGCAGGTGGAAAAGCCTCCTAATGCATAATTTGCAACACATCTTAGAGATGCTATGTGGAGCATTTTTAAACATCCATATATCACTGTCACATTAATGGTGATAGCCTCGTTTAATTACTGTAAACGATTTGGGCCATGGTCAAGACGACTTGTAGCCTCTGTCTCGCTGCAGTGGCATTGTTAGTGCTACGTTTTTTTTTGTTTGTTTTTTTTTAAATTAAAGTCCCATTACTTGTGCTTCTGGGAAAACCTTGTACTTAATGGTGACCTCTTGCTGCACCACTGTATGTAAAAATACAAACAACAAAATCTCTGAACAACCCTGACTCCAGCCATGCCATAAAATAAAACCGTGTTTCTCTCCTAATTTGATATGTTGTTAGTTTTCACAGTGCATGGCCTCTTCCAGATTTCAGTTCTACTATCTAGCTGCTTCCTGTTGCAAAGAAGATGCCCCCCCCTGCCAGTGAGAGCTCCATGATCAGAAACTCTGAAAGCTTCAGGCCCTTTTCTGCTGCTGCAACAGCAGTCTCATCCTGTTCTGTGCCCTAAAGCAATTAATAAGCTTTCCTGTGAAATCTGACCTGGTTGCAAACAATAACAGAGTGGTAGAATGGTGTAGTATAGAGGCCACTGGAAGCTGACAGTCTTCTTCGCAACAATATTGTTTGTTTATGGTTATTATAATGTGATAAATATTGGTTAATGTTACACATGTGATGTCATTAGGATACAGCATTGTTGCTGTCTGGGAAAAACGTTTTTCAACTTTTCAAGAACTGAGAAAAAAAGCCATGTTTTTAGCCTGATGACAATGCATTTTTGACATTTAATGTGTTGAGAGGCTTTAATAAGCCCAAGAGGCTGGAGATTTTTCTCAGCCCACACAGGACCATGTAATCCTTCCAGTGAAGCAGAAAAAAAATTAAAATCTCCAAAATCGGAGTTAGGAGGGTTTCACATGACGACGGCGATGCTGCTACAAGCCACGTATGTGTTCAAAATGAAGCATCTTTCTTTAAAAGTAGACCGTCTATTACTGCTGCACTTACCAGGGACAGATGTGCCGAGTGCCACAAAAACCACAGCGGTGACCGAGTCCTTAAGACCGATGGTGCAGCCAAAGTGGGACGCCAGGTCACCGATGACAGCCGTGAGCAGGCCGATGATGATGATGGAGACGATGAAGCAGGCCCAGCCGTTCAGGTAGTCCGTAGGAGGAACGCAGGCGAACAAAACCTTCCAGAAGACGGTGAGGAAGTGCATGACGTAGTCGAAGCAGGACGGCAGCCGTTCCTCCCCTGTGTCCTCTTCGTCCTCATCTCCTGACGGGAAGTGGGGCCGAGCGGGGGGGCGGCAGAGGAGCCGGGGGTGAAGGGTCAAACGGACAGGAGAGTAATGGGATGACAAGAGAGGGCAGTGCAGCAGAAAGGATGAAGCGATAGCGAGATATTAAGGAGAGGGAGAGGAAAAGTGAGGCAGCGAGACAGAGGGGGGAGGGAGGGGAGGCACGGACAGAGAGTGACAGAGACAGAGAGACAGGGGACGAGGAGGCAAGGGAGCGAGTGTGACAGGCCCAGAAAAAAAGAAATAAATGGTGAAGCGCAAAGCGGAGAGAGTGGATGAAAGAGCAGAGAGGGTAAACAGCGAAAGAAGGTTGGGAAAACGTTCAAGAGATAGAGGATGAATAAAGGAGATAAGGGATGACAGAGAGGGGGAGGCAGAGAACAACATTCACTTAAAATGGCACATTGGCTTATTTTTCAGCATGAGACACGATTATACCTCAGCTGGAGGTTGTTGTTATGTATACTCAAGTTTGAACGTGTGACTTGCAAATACACAACTAGGATAACTGCAGAGGCCACAGGGCATAACATGACTCATTTTTAATTAAAGAGCAGCCGGTGAGTGTGTTTAAAAGATGACACCGTTTTGTCAGTCAGTCGCTCCGTAGATGGAGCAGAAGTTTGCAGGTAAAGAACTTCAGCTTGTGGGTGAAAAACTTTGCTTTATAGGTTAGCTTACACTTTGGGCTTTAATATTTTAGGTGATTTAATAATGCAGGTTCCATTGCCTGTTTTCACAAACTACTCTCTATTACCTCTCTTTGTGGGTAAACAGCGTTCACTTTTAGGTTAGTGCAGGCTCTAGGCTTTTGGCTCAGTTTGTGGGTAAACAAGCTTATTCCGGCCTTCCGGCAGAGTTCTCACATTGTGAGCAGTGCAGCGTGGCGTGGTGCAATTTGGTCTATTTGGTGTGACCAGTTGGCAGGGTGACCTAGTGGCCACACAGAGATTGCCCATAACCTAAAGGTCACAGACTCAGCCACCGCAGCAGCCATTTGTCCTGTCAAAGTGCTCTCGAGCAAAACACCAAACCACACGCGTTGGAAGAACCGAATAAAGGCGTCAGCTGACAGCTCAGATGAAAATGGTCATCCTCCTCGGATGGAGGTGCAGGGCGTCCCCGCAGGAAGCTTCAGCAGACGGGCAGGACACTGCTGATTCAAAGTGTCAGGCCATGTGATGTGCATGCATTTTTCAGCGAGGGGTGGATCATGAAAAAATAAAGAACGCCACTGGGTTAAATATTTCAGCACCAAAGTGCGGAACCGAGGCCCTCATGCAGCCTGCGACATGGCGCCTGTGACTGCGGCAGCGGCACCGCAGGCTGCGGGGAGATCTGATGTCGCTGCCGATTGACTCAGAATAAGATGGATAATATGCCCTCTGTTGAGTGCACATGAGATTATATCAGAGCCTCCAGAACTTTGTTTCCAGGAGGGTCCAATCAATACGGGGCTCTGAAGATCGATACCGGCAGCAACATTTTTGGACCAAAGTCACCAAAAGCCAATATTTTGTGTTCATTTTCAGTGCTTAAATTTAACAATCTTAGTTTCACACTGATAAGTATTCAGTGTTTGCCTTGGGAAATGTTTTTGTCAGGGTGCAAAATGCCTCTGAACAAGAGTTTGGACCATCATATTAACATTAACATTCTCCATGGAAACCCATGATAATGAGATCCTTTTAGGTGGGTTAGCATCTCTTTAAGGCAAGGTGACCCGCTGCACCTATTTGATGGTAGGGAAAAATCGAGGATACATTATTCACTTTAAATGAGAACGAATTTACTAATTTAAATAAGAATGGATTTCTTTAAAAAAAAACTTATTCAACAATCGAATTAATGAATAAAATGTGCAAAGAGAAAAAGCAGAATGTCTTCGTAGGTTTTACAGACTTGTATATAGATGTGCTCAGAGAGGAACTGCCATCATATTGACTGAATGACTTACAATATCCAATATATTGTCAAACCATGTCTTATGCAACAGGCGGACTTCACAATGGACACACTGCATGATTAATCAGCATGAAAGAACAACGAGATTCTGTAAATAAGTAAAGCCGGCGGTGCACATGACAACTCTGATGGACGACGACGTCTAAAAAGTTGCCTCAGCATTAATGCTTCAAACAGAGATGTGTTAATGCAAGGAAATATGTTATTGCTGAAAGTGCTGCCCAGTTACACAGCAAAAACTAATGTCTTGCCTGTGCACATTACCAAAAAAAAGTCTTCTAATAAAGTGTAGTTGAAAGTAATGATTGAGCGGATTAAAAAAAAGTTCAGTTACCAGTTTTGTAAAAGCTCTGTGTCTGGAATCGGGTGTTTTTTTTACAGTACCTGCACTGACTGTAATGGCCTCCATGAACTGGTCTCTCCACGAGTTTGTGCCCACCACCAATGCCAGGTTTGTCTTCTTGATCAGCTTGTCCACTGTGCTCTGTTATCACACACACACACACACACACACACACACACCAAAAAAAAAAACCAGCCATCCATGAAATATTCAGGATATGAGATCTCAGCCTGCATCTGTGCACAGCATCTTTCAGCCAGAGGAAGAAGAGAAATGCATAAACTTCACCACATGATGGCAGTGGCATCCAGTTGCAGGCAATACAAAGCCATCCCTGTCTGATGCATGATAGAAGCAGAAACAAATATGGTGGGTATACTTTTCAGCTGAGGAGGTTAGAAGATGTATATAAACAGCTGTTTCACACAGAAATGTGAGGTGGGAAGGTCTCCGAAAAAGCGTTAAAACTGTGTGAAAATAACGCTCCCAACTGAAATAAAAGGCAATTCCAAATGGAAGAATGTCAAGTGAAATGTTGTTTTGTGCCGGTTTGATGGTGGAGAGAAAAAAAAAAGCTATTCTTGGAAGCTGATGGAAAATGACTGAAATGCCGTGTTTAACATCAGCCAGCAGGTTTTCGCAATGTGCCTTCTTCAGGGTCTGATTGCAGGTTGAAAGACGCGTTTGGACCGCCGTGATCAAGCGTCTCATGCTGTGTCACTTCTGTTTGAAGGTGAAACTCGCCTACCTTGAACTCGTACGATTCCTCAATAATGACTTCCAGCTTGGAGTGCTCCCCCAGCACCGGTTTGCCCATCTCCGCTATCCGTTTGGCTTCCTCCTCGTCTGATGTCAGCTTCCTGTCTGGCACATCTGAAGGCAGGAGGCGAGAAGGGAGGAGAGGGAAAACAGCACAGGGCGTAAGACGGCAATCAAAATGAGAGGAGATTCAGCTGATTCCCATGTCATTTTCTACTTCACATAAGGTTGTCTTCTTGCTCAGCGTGAATTTATGCCCTCATGACGGTAACTCTTTACTTAGAGGACAGGTTGCACTCATTCAGTGGATAATAAAATGCCAATAAAATGCTCAAACGTTAATCGAGTGAAAGAAAACATGATTTACTGTGGTGCTGCCAATGCTTGCTTCTCCGTGGCACGTTTCTTGGTGCTGCTTCAGCTTTGTTGTGCAAACTTAGATGAGATAAACTTGCATGCCTCATCAGGCATTGGACTAAACACAAACAGAGCAGAGCCAAATTGTGGGCGCACGTCGGCTTCACTCTGCCGTGGCGCGGTGACAATCCTCCGAGATGAGCCTCAGGGCTTTTGTTTTAATTTTGGGCCCTTTCCCATGCGCCCATATGTTCCACTTTTTATCTGTAAGGGTTCCCACACCCACTTAGGCATCAAACCCACGACCTTTCCAGTGACTTTCCAGCTTTGGTGGAAACTGAAGGGCTCAGACTTGGTAGGCTCTTAAATAAGACAAAATTAGACAAAGATTTTTCTTGGACACCTCACTTGTTATCTTATCATTGAATAAATACTGTCCATTCTTATTCAAAAAACATTAAAAAGGCCTGATTTTTAGTGCTTTCAAATTCACAAAGAACCCTCATCTAGGCCTGGGACACCTCATTATTAATACTATGATGAACTGTCGGGATGACTATTGGTGCTTTCATAAGGAATTTAGACAGTGGAGGTTTTTGCCGACCAATCATTAGTGATGTGCATGTGATGACCAAGCAGGTGGAGGTGAACGAACAGGAAAATTGCACCCCTTTACTGTAATCCAGCCTTTAAAAAACAGAAAAAAACACATTCTATATCATGTTATAATATATCCAAAGTGCAATATCGATATAATATTACTGTATCGCCTGGTCCTTCTGTGCCTGTGTGTGTGTGTGAATCTGTCTCTCTACCCATCAACATGATCCTTCCTGTGTCTTGGCAGAGAAAGGAGGCACAATGCTTTGTATCACGGGGCGCTTGGGTGCGGCGCAAACTACAAAGTGTGCCATAACATCAATTCTGTGCTGTCGAACTTTATCAAGAGTGAGTGGCTGTGCATCCGCAGGCCTCTCATCCCGCTCGGCGTGACACCCCCACTGAGCCACCTGGTGCAGAGACCTTGTCATCTTTTATACCCGCCCCGAGTCCCAGCCTGCTGCTCTTTGCTGACAACACGCTTACTATTAAATATTAACACTGCCATTAAAGATCACAGCCAAGTCCCCTTGATAGAAGGGCGTGTCGGCAGGCGCGCGCACACACACACACACACACACAAGCACGCACATGCATAATACACAAGCATATGCGCGCCTGCACTCGCGCACACACACACTGAGGCGCACGCGGGCCCCGCAAATGCACACGATTTTGAGCTAAATCAATTACACGCACAAGTCAGTGTGTACCCTGAAGTCCTGACAGGATTTTCTTTTGCTCATGTTTAAAATTTGATTATCCAACCATTCCCTTGCACTATGCTGCACCACTACACGACATTATTTCCTCGACAAGGAATGGAAAAAAAAAACAGAATTAATCACACAAAGGTAATTAAATTTCTAATTTCTGAACTGTGGGTTTTTATCTTGACGGTTATCAAGTGTTTGTGCCTTCCTCCTGACAGGAGAACATAATTTATGGCTTTATGATTAATTAATCCACTGATTAGGGTGCAAATCCATCACTGAGTGTGGGGGAGAGTGGAAACTGAACATGTAATGTTTAGGAAAACTCAGTGACAAGACAAAGAGGCTAACACCAGTGGCATGCAGTTACTTCCCTGCCACAGCGGCCCGCATCAAACTTCTCCGAGTGGGAGTGCTGATCCAAAATAAACGACATAAACAATCTTAATCATCTGAATGATTAAACAGATTTCAGATCAGCACCCCCATGCAGAGATTTAGGCCCGCGTCGGAAACCACACAGCACACACGGGGAATGTGACTTGAGTGGGGATGCTGAGAGGAGGAGAGGATGACTTACCTTCAGCTAACAACAGGGCTGTGGAGGAGAGGAGAGAGGGAGAGGAGGAGGAGGAGGAGGAGGAGGGCATGGAGAAAACAGAAAAAAGCGATGAGCAGTGGAAATGGGAGAAACATAGATAAGGACAAAAGCAGGTTAATAAGAGGGAGAGAAATGTGATGGCCTCAGAGAATGGCTGCGTATTGACTGTGAGGTATAATATACTGCATATGGCGCTGATTATTCGATTGGCTGAGGTAGTAGAAAGAATATGGCATTTTGTATTTTTTTTTTTTTCCCTTTTTATGAGTGCAAAGGCAGCAGCGAGGTTTATTAAGGGAAGACATGTCCGATAGCAATCAACAAAATTCTTGGAGGACATTTTCGACTTATGAGCATAACACTCATTCAAAAGTTTATTGCTCCCAGCTCTTGTCAGCTGACTGAGTTTGGAGGTAATAATGATACAATAAACCCTTATTTAACCTGGCAGGTTCAGTGTGAACTCGGGTTAGACCGATGGATCCATCTGCTGGATCCCGGCCTTTCATAATAATGGGATATTGGCAAGTCAGAGTTACCTATTGCAGATATGATGGAGGAGAGGATATCATTTTAACTGTAAGACCTTCAATGAAACCTGCCTCACCCTGGCTGGCTTTTTATAAAGAGTTTTAGGGTCCCATTGTCTAAATACTGTTTGAGAGCTGTTTGCACCCTGCAAATAATAAAATTCACCAAAGACGACTGAATCTGGACAAGTTTTTGTCCTTTTACTTTCTTTCCTTTGTCTTTTTCCTCCTGGGGCATGAAAATGGGCGACTTTAAACATAAACTATGACATTTTATCTGACCACTAAATGGAATGGAAAGCAGCGACAAGTTGGAAAGTAAATCCGCTGCTCTCTTCCCACGCTCCACAAGTATATATGAAGGCAGTACGGGGGGGGCAGACAAGGACAGACTTTGTCACGGTTTGTCACTGCAGGCAAACAGCTGAGCTACACCAACTGCTAAAGAGACCCTGCAGGATACCAGGGGTCTCTTTGCTGATCCAGGTTATGTTGTGTTTCTCATCATGTTCCTATCATGTCTGACAGAGAGACTTCTCAGATTAGGAATGGGAGGGGAGAGCGATTGATCTGGCACATACTTTGACAAAAGTCTGTGTAGAGGAGTAGATAAGGGATGAACACTTGGGGCTCGTCATGCAGAGCGCGTCCCGCCTAATACTGAGGCCAAGCTGCAGCCTGGGTTCAAATCCAACCCACAACCTTTGCAGCATGTTAACTTCTGCCCTGTCTTTCCTGTCCCTCTCCACTGTGACTGCCAAATAAATCAGAAATGCCCCAAAAATAATCTTTAAAAAAAGAAAGGGGCACCACATGGCTGGTCCGTGTGAGCTTTACATCATTCGCTTAAAATCTCCACAAAGCACAGTTTAATTTCAGGATTGCTACTAGGCTCTGAGTTGCATAACACCGGTTTAAATATACAAAATGCCTTCAAAATATATTGGCTATCAGCAGCCTCAGTTGGCACCGATACTGGCCCTCAGAAGTTCATTATGTTCAAACCCTTACATAAACACATTCTTATTTACTGCAGCAACCTGTGGGAGTGTTTGCAGTGGGACGGAGGGTTAAACATTCACACACTCACACCTGGAACCTGCCCAGCAGCGGAGCGGTGGTGAGCTGCCGGCCAGCTGAGCAGCTTCACCGGAGCAGGTGGAAGCCGCGCCGCGACGCTTGATGTTGGACGTGGTGTTGCTACTCACTCCCTCAAATGTTAAAGTCTGGCATCCTGACTGACAATCTTCCCATCACCAGGCTGCTTAATCCTCCAGCTACCACCATCACATCAAAAATGTAAAATAAAATAGTCTGATGATGGTAATGAGCCTCGTGGAGACGCTCTGTAACATCAGGCGCCTCTCTCCGCATTCTGATTTGATTCTGCCTGATTATTTGACATTATCCACTTGTTGTAATTAGAGAGCTGATCAGGTGAAAAGGTGCAAGACGCCCATGGGCCCGGGGTAGAGTGTAAACCCCAACTAAAATGACATGAATAAGGCTAAAAAGAGGTGCAAAAAGTCATCCAGCGAGGCAGATAATTAGATGACAGGGTACGGTGTAAGTGGATGAGGAGGGAGAGAGGCTGAGAAAAAAAGAGAGAGGAAGAGAATACACGGCGGCGGCGGCGGCGCGAGGCCTCAGGAGATTCACGGTGACAGCTTCTAGCCTTTCACGTCTTCATCATAATTTCCCCTTTCATTCAAAAACAAGGACGAAATTTTCGCACTCGTACAGTGATTGGAGGCAGTGAAGGACAAAAGGGAGCCGTCAAGGAACCTTCAATGGAACGGACCGGCCTCTTGTGAAACCTCTTTCACCAAGCCGTGATACTAATTAACCTGTTTGTGTTCGGAGGCAGCTTATCAACTTCCTAAATCAAATACAGTCCTCGGTTAATCATCATTAGCAGCTAAGTGCATTAATTGCTGTGGGCGACTTGCTTCATTATCATTAGTACTAGCCGAGCCATGCTGATCCGAAGCCAACTGCGATGTAAAACCCAGCTGTAGTGAGACTGATTGTCCATAACCCAGTCGGTAATAACAGTATGTCATTCAGTACGGGCCAGAGAGGGAGCAGCAACACACATACACACTGACACGTTCACACACACCCACGCACGCACACATAAACACGCACATAATCTCATACACACACCAAAAAAGCAAACATGTACGGATCCAGATGCACAAAAAGCACACGCACACACATAGATAGGTGCACACACAGATGCAAATGTACACACACACACACACACACACACACACACAAATAGAGCGTTTCAAAGGCTCATGGTGCCGCTTGCAGAAAGCTGTCATTTTGCAGGAAATACAATTGTGATAGGGAAAATTAAGCAAAGGGATGTAATTGGAGGGGTGGGGGAGCCTGTGTGTGTGTGTGTGTGTGTGTGTGAGGGGGGAAAGGGTGGTGGTGTTGGTGTTTAACCATTATCATCATCAGCATGTTCTCCTGCGTGCTCGGCCTAATCAGATCTGTCTCGTTACAAAAGAATGAGTCCTTCCCTGGCTCTCGCTCACAGCCGGGGTCTGAGTCACCGCGTCAATACGCCGCTAATGTACGCCTTCTCTCTCCACAGCTCATTAGGAGAGAATCATCATTTGACTTATCATGGCTTTTTCTGGTTGTCGTGGCTGGAGGCGGATCTGGGCCCGTGCCGTCGACTGCGCGTGTTGGACGGCGGCACGGAGCGGCGACAACGGAACAATGGAGGGACGAGGGCGCGCAGAGACGACAGAAAGAGGAGCGGGGAAGGATGGAGAGCGGTGGGAAGGGTGGAGGTGAACGGATAGAGGTGGAGGTTGAAGAATGGAGGGATTGAAAGATGGCAGGTGGAGCAGAAAGGTCACAAGAAGTCAATAACCTACTTTTGAAAAATATACCAGTGCAAATAGGTTGTATTTATTGTTTCATACAGTCTCTCTAATGTGAAGTCAGAATTTGTTTGCTTTGTTTTCTACTTGAAGGTGACACGTCGGCACTTGTAACTGCAGTGTTTTATTCTAATGTAGCTTATAGATTTAAATTCTTGAAAATTTCAGTTTACTTTTTAATGTTTATACTAAGTTTCTAAAAGGAAGGACTGTTTTTTCCACAATAGAATGAATGAATGAGGCATTGAGAATCGTGGGATTTAACAAC
>OMLB01056558.1:0-11461 GCA_900302555.1 Myripristis jacobus
CAGAGAGAGCAGGCTAGAGAGAGAAAGATGTTTGCAAAAACTACTGAGAACTAAATATTTTTTTAGACATAAGTCACTTTTAAAGACTGATTTTAGAATCAGAGGTAGCAATGCAATGTGGGTATGTGTATGTGTGTGTGTTAAAAGAAGATTTTGGCTGTATTCATATCATGTCATGGAAAAGCAGTGTGAGTGTGTGCGTGCTTGTTTTTATACAGTGTGCATGCATCTCTATCTGTCATGTCATCTCAACACATACCTCCTCCTCTCGCCTTCGATCGAACTGACGCAAATTCACCTCATGAAATTCACCCCACTCCATTCATTACAGTATTCGACTCGCCGGTCTCTATTGGCTCATGCTTCATTAGCCCTAACTAAAAAATAAAGCTGAAAAAAGCCATGCTTTCACTTCAAAGGCTCAGCAGGCTGTCAACAAATTGCAGGAGCAATTAAAAAAGCCCTCGGCTGGATATTGATGATTTATTTGTTCTCGGTGTGTACGTGTGTCTTAAAGGTTACGAATTTGGGAGTTAACTGGTTTCTGTCTCACCAGAGCAACACAAAGCAACAAGTGTGAGGTTCTAATTGGTCAGGCGCTGCTTCCTTTACACAGCTGAGCGGCTGAGGGCAGAACATATGGACGTCATTCTTTGGCAGACAAAAATCAGGGGGGCAACGGGGCAAGGATAGCGCAACGGCTCAAAACGAAACTTCAAATTTCTTCAAATTTCTTAAAGTGGAATGGTCAGTGGTAAAGTTTTGTTTTCCCTTATATTTTCCTGAAAATCAATGCTCTGTAAGAGAAGGTATTCTGCAATTTCCCCTCCAAGAAAGAATAAAATCATAACCAAATATGAGCCAAATGCTGTTTGATCAGTCAGTCTTCCATGAAGTTCTATTGATTGGTCTAGTTTGAGCAGTATTTTACAGAGCATCTTCGTTCTTCATGATGTACTAAACCACAGGGAATTTCTGAAGAGTCAACCATTTCTACCAGCAGCCGAGTTTCAACGCTGGGGTTCATGTTTTTTAACAATAGCTCTAACCTTATGGGTAAAAATACTTCTTAACAAGTAAGACTCAGTAAAAAATGTGGAATAATAATACATCCGCTTGTATGTGTGTTATAACATCATGCCATTTTGTGATCGTTAGATTTCACTGTTGCCTGTGGGTGGTGCCCCTGTTGTAGGAACGAACATCTGTGGAAGTTTTTTCAGTGAAAGGACATGTGGTGAAAGCACTGACCCACCAGTTGGCCGTCGCTACACCGTGTCACTTTCTATTTGCATTATATTTGTGTCACGTAGTTGCTCAGATCTAGTCGCCAATTGCCCCTGCACCTTATCTATTTCCATGTATCCCAGCTCTAATTGAAATGAATGACCAATGGACGCCATCGAGCGGAGGTGTGTGTGCTAAAGAATAAATGTGATCAAGCGTAGTGAAGTGATCTGTGAAATCAGTTTATGTATCCCTCCATCTACCCATCTATCTATCTACCTGAGTATCCTGTCAACTGGCTGTCTTACCACATTATCCCTGCTCAGGACCTCCAGGATGTTGTTGAGTAGCTCCAGGCTGTTCCTCCTCTCATCATGAGGCCCGTCGGCCATACTGGCCAGCGCCCCGCTCAGCTCCCGCAGCATCATGGGTAACAGCACGTCACGGCACTCTGAGAGCAGAAAGATACAAACATGATCACAGGGGTAACAAGTGTAAATGCACGCGCACACACACAAATTGAACCCATAGCCACTGCTAATGGAGAGAAATGTCTCATCTGCAAAAAAAAAAAATTGGTATCCTCGTTCATTGCGGAAGCCTTATTTTAGGTTTTGTATTGACTGTGCGGAATTAAGTGTAAGGAAATACTGTAATTCAGAGTGATACATAATTTTCACACAACAGAATATGTAAGATTTCTATCATATTTATTCTTTGTATATGAGGAATGAAAAAAAAAACACTCCTCTTATAGGAGGAGTTTTTTACCCTGTGATGCGAAGGTCAGAATAAAAAGTAAATATAACAGCAGAGCACAATCCTTATTTGAATACATATGAACCTTTTCCCTCACGCAAGCCCTTAACCATGAGAACACTCCAACCGGTTTAAAAGTAAACAGTCACAATATGTAAATCACAACATGTAAACAAATTTTAATATGACTCTGTACTCAAAAATGCTTCAAAAACCTTAACCAACACTTGAGGCCCTTAAGTGAATCACTCAGTGCTCCACCCATGCGGACAGATTTACAGGTGTACACACACTGCCATGAGAAACGATGCCACTGCAGCGTAACGAAGAAATTCGGCGCGAACACTACACTGCACAATGGAGCGTTATCAATCAAGTCTGTATTTACAGTTTCTCACATGTCTGTTGCTCTGACAGGCAGTCAACACATCCATCACTACTACCATACCGTCTCTCTCTCTGTCCCATCTCTCTTAATCTTTTTGTCATCCGTGTTTCCAGCTGATTAATGATCCGGCAACACTTTCAGTGTATGTTTATTAATGACATTACTTAAAATTTAATATCTGATTCATAAGCGAAGAAAGCTACTGCTAGAATATAATTTCACTATTTAAAATTAATAGCTGTATAGGTTGAACCTTATAAAGACCTGCATTATTTTTTTATACAAATGATGTATAAATATTTTACTGATTATTACCAAATAGTGCTTAAACGCTTCATGAATCATTTATGAATGTTACGAATGTGCATTCTGTGAGTTGACAAAAGTAATTCTATGAACCGCAGGAAATCACCAACTTAAGTAGATGAGGAAGGTTGAGGGAAAATGGGTAAGCATTTACAATAGTTCATCACAAAATAACTTCTCTGTGAAAAAATAACTGACAGTGGGAAGAGACACTTGATTAAAGAAAATTCTTGAAACAAGTTGATTACTTGTTTGAAGAAAAGCAAAATTTTATCTCTTAATATGAGACTAAATGACTTGTTAACATGATGATTCTTTATAGTGTGTTAAGATATTGTTTGTCTCTCATTAATAAAACAGTGTACTGCCCCTAATCTACTACTGCATCAATTAACCGACCAGTAATCATTTATAGTAAGACTGCGATCACAGTTTGCTTAATTCATACTCATGGTGGCCATGTTTTATAATTTATGTTCTACTTGGGCTAGGAAACCCCACTTGGAAGACATCAGAGCTTGTGGAAAGTTGAAAAAACTTGAGGAAAACAGGACCTTGAGAACATAGAAATCTGGGAACATAAAACCTTGGGAACACAGGAATTTCAAAACATAGGCCTTTCGGGACACAGAACGTTGGGAACATAGGGTGCAGCAACTGGATTTGGGGGGAACACCCATGATGATGATCCACAGTGTGAGCTAATGATAGGCAGCTATGTTATGGTACATTGATCTCGAAACCAACAAGTTGTTTAAGTTGGACAACAAATAGTTTTAACAGCAACAACTTAGCTAAAATTGTCAAATGCTAGTGTTAACTGGCAGAGACAATTAACAAATAATTTGGCTGTCAAGTGGATCCAAATTACACAAATTACACACACATAATTTGACCACGCTGATTTGCCAATAATGTAATGTCGAGAATAAACATCAGCTAACGCCATGGATCAACATCATATAAATTCTTTTAAATCCAGTTATCGCAGCCTTTGATTTGGATGTCTTTGGGCTTTCTATGTCATTAACATTAAGATTAGATACTGATATACAAATGATGCACTAAGAATAAAATGTTTTGCTTATGAGTCAGATCTAACCCTTCAACTGCCTCCAAATGGCTTACCAAATTAAAAGCCAAATATTTACAATATCATAACAACCATGTGTGATCGCTCTTTCAGCTGCTCTAGTTTCCTTCTCTCTCCTTTTTTCCTGTCCTCCGTTGACTCTCTTCCATGTTCTCTTCTCCCCCTCTTCCACCCCCTCTCTGCACCCCCATCTCCTCTCCTCTGCTTCTTCCCCATCCCTCTCTTTCTAGCCGCAGGTAGACAGAGCCCATTAAAACCTCATTTGGTTTGATGCTCGTTAGTTCCATTATTAACTGAGCCAAGGCTGTAGGCCTGCTGAGTAGACCCTCGTCACAACACACACTGCATCACTCACTCACTGCATCACTCATCACACTCATCACAAACACACACACGCACGCACACACACACGCACCGCACACACGCAGAGAGTGAGAGAAGGGGAATGCATGAGTCATGAGATGGACTGAAGATGAGGGTGGCCCAAAAGTAGAGGGAATGCAAGTGGAGAAGAACAAGGCAGCGTGCAAAGAGGGTTAAGTGAGTGATTGGGGTAAGGCTAGACTAGACAAACCAGCAAGATAAAGAAGTATCTCAATGCCAAGGCACAGAAACCTACTATAGGAGCCAGCTTTAATGAAGCTTGAATGTTCTTGTCAATGTTCTCCTGAAAGCGTGTGTGGGGGGGCTATCTCCTCACCCACTTGTGCCCCTTAGCAAGGTAGGGGATAGCAGCCTAGTTGCAGCCAGCTTTATGTTTGAATAGTCACACTGCTAAATCTGTTTTATCCATCGAAGCAGAAATTCATACTCCTTTGTCCTTTCAGCTGGGGAAAACAATGGGTGCTGTTTTATAGTACTGCTATTGTGTGTATGAGCTTGGGAATCGATCCAGCTGCCTTCCGGTGGCTGGGTATACCATTAAACCTAAGGGTAACTCCATTCCCTGGTGAAATGACCCCAACGCCACCTGCTTCTTTATTTGTATTGATCTGAGAAATGAACCCAGCTGATATTTCTTGGTGTCAGATGGTCAGGTGAGAGATGGTGAAACGGAGAGCAGGTGGAGGGGTGAGAAGGTGTCCTTTCACATGGTGCCTCATCTACCATTTGTTTTCACAGTGTTAGTGTTTCAAAGCACAGAAGCCAAGAATAATGAAATAATGACTATGCTAGCAGATTTCAAGGCCCAGACCTACTTTGACGCAGTCTGAATTTGCAAGCAGATGGAAGATGAGATTTTCCGAAGCTGTTTTCATTAGATTACAGCATATTGGGCTGTTTTTCACCTTTACCATTAATGCACGTTCTCTAATTCCCTCTGTCTGTCCTGCCTTGTTTCACAACAGCTTTTACACACATAGTGAAAATCCTTCCCTTTTGCAAAGAATTTCTGGAAGCTGAAAACTTATGTAAGACCATTTGCAGCAAATATAAACACTTCAAAGGAGAAAGCCTGAATATTCATGACACAAAACACAGACTACATTTTCAATCAAATTTATGAAGTAAAACTCCATAATAAAAAAAGTATGGCTAAATTTGATACTAAAATAAACTAAAATATTCTGATCCATAATAACTAAGTTAAAATCTAAAATGGCTACTACAGTTAACACTTGTGAATGTATACAAGAATACATTTTCACATGAGCACGTGTTTTCCAATGTTCCACTTCCACTCAGGTGGCTTTGCATGTGCATGTGTGATTCAGGTGTATGGTATGTGTTATAGCCCACAGTGCCACAATGCAGTAAATCAATTCAGCTTTGCTGTGGAAGAAAGCCTGGCTAGCAGGCACTGACAGACAAATGGAAATCAAGGGCTTGGGGCAGACAATGAGATGCAGTTGAACATTTTCTAATCTAGTCCTTGCCGTGTGCACACATACACTACACGTGGTTGAAGACACAGACATACGCACTGACAAATACACCTGCACACAGAGGCAGAACGCGCAGAGGCAGAGCTTCAAATATTCATCTATATCAATTCCAAATTTTCTGTTTACTCTAATTGTAATCTCCGCCATTCATTATTAATGCTAGTGTGTGTGTGTGTGTGTGTGTGTGTGTGTGTGTGTGTGTGTGTGTATGTGTACGTATGAAATTGTCCTTTCTGTTTTTGGGTTGGTGCTTTATAATATTGTGTGATGAGTAACAGCAGGAGTGTGCTTGCGTGGGTGTTGCTGTCTAAGTGTTTGTGTGAGAATGTGATGATGTGTGAGTGTGTGTTACCAAGTTCGTTAGAGCAGTCAGGCACCACTGCTGGCAGGCCAGCTGATGTCTCAGCAGCCAACTCATCCCTGTGCCGTTCCATTTTTTCATTTGACGGCCAAACACAATAAACTATTGCCCATGGTAATAAGATGCCATCTCAATTACTAAAAGCCAACTAAATCAGAGACCTCTTCCTCCATCTCCCCATCCCTCTCTCCCTCATTGCTCCCTATGGTTGTCATCCCTCACTCACTGGAAGACAGAGAGGTAGAAGAGATGGTAATGAGGAGGTTTGGAGGCGCAGCGACAAGTAAATCTGCAGGGTTGAGAGGGTCTGGGGCCAAGCCAACTGCCTCCCCATTTGTTGATGACTAAATGTCTCTCTTAGCAGCTTTTTCATCTCTCCATGTCACTGTGTGTCTCTCTCCTTCGCTCTCACTCTCTGTCCTTCATTTGTCTTGCTCCCTCCTCACTCGATCCCCCGCTCCATCTCCAAAACCTCATCTGAAATTTAAAGTCCTTCCTTTCCTCTGACTGTCTTCCACTCAGTACCTGTCTGTCCGCTCCTCTGTCTCTTTGTCAGTCTTTCTCAGCAGATCCATCCATCGTCCTGCTGCTGCTTCCCGAATTGTGGGCCTGTCTAAATGATGCTGCTACTGGACTTTGTCAGTATGTGGATGGAAAACAGCTTGGTGGGCAAATATTGTTTTCCAACTTATACTTAAAAAAAAAAGCACAAAAGAATCTTGAGTGTGTGAATGAGTGCTCATCAGAAAAATACTCGTAGGAGGATTATAGATGATGCAATGCACCAGGTGAGGGTTGGTGATGTAACAGTAATACATGAGAGTGCATTGTTCACGGAGATTCTGGGTATAATGCTGATGAGATCTGGTAAAAGGCACAGTCAGCAGCAGCAATGTACCCATAATTACAGTAAAAGATTTCCCCAGGCATTTGGAGGTTACTAAGATGTGTGCTGCATGATGTGTTATCCAAAACACTACAGAGATAAAAAAAAAAAAAAGAAGAAAAAACATGAGAAACACTGCTGAAGTACCTGCCGAAGACGAATGTATGTAGCATCGTCCCTCGAGCCAGTCTTTCTTTCATTGCGTGTGCTGCCTTAGCGCTGTGAGGTCTCCCTGAAGTAGATCAATCTCTCATGGAGTAAATCAATCTTGTCCAAGGTTCCGACTCGGAATTCTGAGTTGAGTGGCAGTTCTATTGCCAGCTGCTATTGCACTTTCCTGACACAGAGATTTTTTATTTTTTTTTCTCGGGTTTCACATTACAAAAACACAGCAACCACATCTCAACCATCACACCCTATATCAGCTTTGGGGGCATGTATGTGGAAATCGCCATGGATCCGTCTTGAGAGACTATATGGAGCATAGTTAACAAACCAGATATTGCTGAAACTGTTCAGATAATGCACAGCATACTAATTCCTCAGAGTGCAGTTTTCACACCCAGCTCTAATTTTCACAGCTTTTACTGTATGCGGTCTTATCCCCGATCTGTCAAACAGTGAGTAAATTGCCATTTTTCTCTTTCTTTCCACCTGTCTTGGTCAGTCTCTCTATGGCTCACCCCCTAATTGCTGCTCTCTCCTTCCTCCATCCCTGTCTTCTTCCCTGCTCCCTCTTCCGTATGACTATTAAATTGATTGATCAATTAGTCTGTTGGCAGTGTTAGATGCCACAGGTTTTTGATCAATTCAGCCAAGGTAGATCAATGGTAGATGAATGCCTTGTGGTAAAATATCTCATTGCTTCGATTGATGGGTAATCTTATTCCCAGAGCTCTCTAATAGTAGAGCAATATCTCATGAAGCTGCTGGCTCTGCTTAAGCAAATATCTGATCTTATGTTCTCCTTGGTGGATCAAATCTGTGACAATCTGCAAATCTTTATCTACCTATTTGTCGTATTATTCTGGATTTACACTCATGTTGCTATTGTGTGCTGTATCATCTTCAATACTGAGCGCTGGCTGTATTCTCTTTCATATGTCCTCTGCTGCGGTAAAGACCCAGTTCCCCCCACAGGGATCATTAAGCTTTAAATACAATTACACAAATGTTATTTTGAGGTAGATTCAAAGACATAAAATACAAAGGCCCTGGCTGGCCTTGCAGCAGAGAGGAGGCTATCAACTGCACCAAGTTGTTCAGGTAAGTTCTCCCCATCTGTAGTTAAACCAGACTTGCATCGGTACCAAGGGAATGGATGGGGAAGGGTGGGGAAAGGCTGACCGCTGTGTCCCTGTACTGTCCTTGTCTGCATTCAGTCTCTGTTTAGATCACCCCACAGACAAAAAGATGGAACAGAATATAAATGAGATGGAAAGAAAGTGAGGGACAGAGGCATTTCCCAAAATGATTAAACTCCATTCATTTTGCTCCATTAGTCCCATCCATCCTTCCATTCTTCCACTCTTTTATCCGCAACCTCCCAAAGCTGCCGCCTCTGCAGACACTGAACAACAGAAACTACCCCTATATTCTCGCTTTCTCCACCCCTCCCTCCTCCAGCTCCCTCTCTCTCTCCCTCTAATTAACCCTCTGGAATTGTCAACGCACATCTCTATGGAAACGATAGCCTTTTTGGGTATGAATGCACAACAACAGTCGAACAGTATTTGAGGCCTATGAGTCCTCTGCTGTCAGTCCCAGGACACATGCACACACACACACACACACACTCATATATATATATATACACATATATACACATATGTAGATGTAGCAGGTGGTTCCTGCTGGGTATTTGTGAGGGTGAGCTCCTCACACTTACTATATGGCACGGCATGAAACTTAATGTGATGTAACATAATCTAATGTAACTTAACGCAGCATTAAATAACATATTACGGCAAAACGGAGCAGGACTAGAGAGGAGGACAGTTCATAAGGGAACAGCATGGAGCTGAGCAGAGCAGAGCTATGTGTCACAGCCTGAGGATACTCAGCAGTCATGATGATTATCACATTTTTTTATGATTCACTTTTTTCTGACTGACTCTTAATATGTCCATGTGTATAAAGATATAAACCCGGGACGACAGCATATGGGCATATGAAGGCTTACTGGACCACAGGCAACCTGTTACACACGCGTATACATGCACACACACCATGAGCAGCAGTAAAGCTGACAGCTTTGAAATTGCAGCTCTACCAGCTGCTTTGAAATAGGCTAGAGAAATACATAGTAATAAATGCAATCCCCTTGTGCTGCACGTAAACACTTGCTTACCCTCAGGGTAACCCAATACACATCTCCCACACCATATTTCCACCACGGAAGAACACTGGCTTCTCACAGCTGGTTTCATAGGAAGAGTTACTGAAAGTAAGATACTGAGACAATCTAATCTGACTTTGAATCCAGATTTAGTCCACATGATGATGGCAGGTTACGTTTGGATTCAAAGCTGGGTCCTGCTTTGTAGTGTCTTTCTACATTTGCAGTTCTCTTAGGCACCAGATGTAAAACAAACAACAACAAAAAAAAAACATATTCAGCATCACTGTAACTAGGGCCGAAATCACCTGTCACTAATGTTGATTGGTACAACAAAGTGGCGGCGGCCGAGATCACTCAGCACTGATTAAATCCTGACGATAATATCGTACAGTACATCACTCATCCATATTCATCATCCATTGACATGCATCTGTTAAGTAATCACAGTGAGGGAGCTATAGGGGTGGGCGTGAACAATGTCAACAATACTGTATAATGCACTGCAGTGAAATGCAAGCAATCTAAGTTATGAGATTGTTGCTGTTTATACAAATTGATATGACTGACATTCTGAAAAATTTCATGTATTGCTGGCACATTCTATAAAATAGGCATTCAGGTAGCTTTTCAATAAAAGTCTCCATTTATAACACAACGGTGAACCTTTATAGGTCATTTTTGGGACATGTTTGATCAATTGCTGAAGCAGATGGCTATGAAAATATATTGTACATAGAGTTTAAGACTAAAATATATGGGATTTCCCTCAATCTGTTTTATCCGGAGCACAAGACAGGAGACGCGACTGAAGTCTTTCCACAGCTGTACAGAAGGAGAACGGGGACAAGGGAGGTCTGGGCGAGAAGATAGGGAAGGTTATTGGATTGAATCGGGGCCTTTGACCAGCTTTGGGAAATGAGTGGGCAAACAAAATGACAGATTCATCCTTCTGTCCCTCTGCTCTCGCTTTTTTTCTCTATCAGTATTGATGCTCTCAATCTGTCACAGTGATTGCCTGACGGCATAATAATTTGCCTAAATTGAGCCGTAATGCTCCTAGTAAATTTAATTTTGTCTCAAAACCAGATTAACCCATATGACAGAGTGCACGTGTGTACATGTGTGTGTGTGTGTACAGTATGTGCTTGCCAAGACCCTTAATCCTGGGAGCGTATGCTGAATAAATCAGAGGAAGGTTTTTGGAAAAGAAAAAAAATCCAATCCCTTCAAACACTGCCCATGGAAGCAACTGTTTATGAGAAAGCCAAGCACATGAACTGGCACATTCAGCAGGCCACATACTGTACCTAGACACACACACACACACACACACACACACACAGCAAAACACACATACTCTTGTACAAATCTCTCACAGTCAGGTAAGCTTTATCAACACGACTGTGCTTCATATATGAATATATATTAATAATAAATATCCTGTTACAACTGGAGAAAATTACAAGTTGTCAAACCAACTGAAGAGTAATGGATTACTTGTGCCAGGATTACAGAAAACTCTTACTGTTACTGAAAAAAGACAATCTGTAGCAATGAAATTACTAATCAGATTATAACTTTCAAAATCATAATTAATTATTGTTTGGATTACTCTGAAATACATTCTAACTGTAAAATTACTTTGATTGTGACACTGATGCTATTAACACTTTTGAAAAATAATTCCATAATCATACTATTTTTACTTCATATTACATACACTCACCTAAAGGATTATTAGGAACACCATACTCATACCGTGTTTGACCCCCTTTCGCCTTCAGAACTGCCTTACTTCTTAGTGGCATTGATTCAACAAGGTGCTGGAAGCATTCTTTAGAAATGTTGGCCCATATTGATAGGATAGCATCTTGCAGTTGATGGAGATTTGTGGGATGCACATCCAGGGCATGAAGCTCCCGTTCCACCACATCCCAAAGATGTTCTATTGGGTTGAGATCTGATGACTGTGGGGGCCATTTTAGTACAGTGAACTCACTGTCATGTTCAAGAAACCAATTTGAAATGATTTGAAATTTGTGACAAGGTGCATTATCCTGCTGGGAGTAGCCGTCAGAGGATGGGTACATGGTGGTCATAAAGGGATGGACATGGTCAGAAACAATGCTCAGGTAGGCTGTGGCATTTAAATGTTGCCCAATTGGTACTAAGGGGCCTAAAGTGTGCCAAGAAAACATCCCCCACACCATTACA